>QKQZ01041466.1:0-18152 GCA_003595255.1 Solenopsis fugax
GACGTGCGGCGCGTGGCGCCTGACCTTGCGCGGTCAACAACCCGTCGTGTCTGCCAACGACGTGCACGTGCGCCTCGGATAATAATGCCCGGCGACCGAGGAGAGTGGGGAGGCGGCCTACGGCGCGCAGCGTGGCGCCTATTTTATGGGACCTATTTTATGAGTCTCTTGATCGACTTTTATAGAGATCTACTTGCACCGTATTACAAACTCTCGAGTTTGCAGGGTTGGTTAATTAAAAAATAGTAAAATTAATTAGTTACATAATAAAATTAATAACTTTTAACTTAACTTAGTTAATTTTAAATGATTTAATTTTTAACTTTAACTAGTTATTTTTGAAACACATGAAGTAATAACCAAACCCATTTTCGAGACAGACTAAAAAAAATGCAGAACTCATGCAGAACTATTTTTATAAGGAACTCTGGAACTATGAAAAATGCCACTGAAACTCTATGTATTTTTTTCATATTAACAGAATATCATCGAACAACTTCACAGATTCCATATTCTCGTGCTTTGAATATGTTTTACTAGAATATCTTAAAAGCAATTTCAAATATACTATGCCGTCCACGCTTCCGTGCTAATTTGCCCTCTAATTCGATATTTGAATTTATGTATAATTTATGTATATATTTGGCTTTCAGAAACACAAAGCACAATATGAAATTTCACTTGTTCATCTTCGTACTGCTCTTGGCAACGATAGCGATTCTTGCGTACCAACCTCCGATCAGGAAACCACCTCCAGATGAATGGAAACCCTTCCCGACTTTCCCCGGTCAGGGATCTTATAACCCGAAGATTAAATTTCCTCATTAGAGAGAAATAATACAACTAAACGATGACTTCTATTCACGTCTATTTCAATTGAAAATGATACTAATATTAATCGTTCATTTGCTTCATAAGATGAAGTGTAACGAGTGTTTGACGAAGGTGATGAATATTTTTTGTAATAAAGATAAATAAAAATTTAAGTATTAAACATTCCTTTGATTTTGCGTAGGACATGTGCAAAGCATATAAAAAATATAAGAAAATTGATTTTTGACTTACCGACCCGATGCGCAACGAGTGGAGTTACTCAGCCATCTTCTCTCAGATCCTGCGATTTAATCTGTAACATACAAATACAAGAGAAATTATAGCAGCGCTCAAAATAATTAATATTTTTAAAAAATTATTATTTCGCTCATAGAATTTTATTCGTATATTAAATAGAGTAAAATTTAATTTTTCAAAATCTCTTTCTTTTAGGCATAAGATCATATAGTTTTGCAAGCAAAAATCTCTTTGCTCTAATGTTTATTTAAATTCAAACGAATGATTAAAATAAAGAATAAAGATGCAATTAGTAGCAAATAAATCTATCGATTTTACAACATTAACGTTTTAATGTGTGCTACAAGGATGCACGTAAATGTGTTTTTTATTTGGATTTTTCTTTTAGACGAGAAATATAACCGCGTGAGATACTTTAAAGCATTCTCTTTGCTCCTATCACGATAAATATCCCAAACGTAATTTCGTTACGTTCGATTTTTCTCCAGTATTCGGATCGGTCGTGCATCGGTTTTTGCAATCCTATAAACGAGTGACTCCTCGTTGTCCGTGGATCTGATAACGCTAATTACGCTAATACATTATACGAGCGGAAGCCCCGAAATAACGAGTGCGGCGCCAAGCTCCATGTGCACCCGGTTGCATTTACCTCTGGCAATGCCTATCGCGTAGGTAGACGAGGGTGTCCTAATTACCTACCGCCCGGCGAGACGCCTTCTTGCCCGCATGTAAACACCTTCATTACCACTGAACTGCTCCATAAAATATTTCCCCAGGATAGTTGTTCGGTATAGGTAATAACCCCAATCCACGGAACTCTATAAAACGTCGCTCCTTATGGCTGCTAACTTAGTGAAAGATAATTATCGCCCGTTATGCCAGTTGATTATGTTATCGTTATGTCATATCGTGATCGCAGAGAAAACACAGAATGCGATCTTTATGCACAACAGCAACTTGATGTAATACGCTTTTATCCAACAAGCTGTTAAGAGTACTTTTGTAACAAACGAGATCCGAGTGTTATTTGCAATGTATCTCTCATCGCGACGCGATAATTGAGTTTGTAGTATGTCATAAATCTGTTTACAGATTTACGATCATGGAACTATAAAGAGAATATTATCGAATCACTAAAATGGGAAGATAAATTATTTTATATACATTGTCAACATTACTTCGTCATACTAGACTTATTAAACAAATAATAAATTATTTTGCATACAATTAGTAACATACTTGAACATATTGCAATTGGCGAAGACAAAATAATGCTATAATAGAATAATTTTCAATTTCCTGTTTTTCATTGAGCGTCCCCTTAGTCATAACTATATCATGCATGTAGCTATCAGTGTTTCTATGGTCATGTATCACTCTGACATTTAATAAAATCGCTCGTTTATAGTCAATCTTAAAATATTTATTCACTCCTTCTCAGCGTACGCTTATAGAAGCGGAGACACAGTAGAAACGTGTCGGATTTTAAACCGGGGACTAAGCTTTAAGAGATATCTCGGTTTCTTCGCAAGAGAGATACTATCCAGCTTTCTCGTATCGACGAGTAAACGACCTCAAACTCTAGCCGCCCTTATATTTCATGCCCAAGTAAAAGTTCCTGTTCTGTACCAGCCGCGTCGATATCCTCGGTCGCGGCAGAGCCCCTTCGCAACTGAAAAATGTATTCTTACAAGATAGATATTCCCATAATTTTACGCGAGTTGTACGTGCTTCTGAAAATAGGTAATCTTCCCGCAGTTCAAAGTTATTTTCATATCACGCCGCGTCTGGCGATAAGTGTTTATCTATGGTTCATGAACGAGAGTCGTATGCTTAATTTTCAGTTTGATGAATGCGAGTTCAAAGTGTATCATTTCTGATTGACGATATGATAAAAAATACGGCGTTTAATATTAACCGAGATACCCCCCTTTCCCCTCTTTCCAGGCGTTTTTCATACTTCAGATATTGTCGAAATATTTATTTTAAAATTTCGTGGTTACACACACACACATATACGCTTTTTTTTCGCTGGTTTCATATAACTCGTATATCTTGCAAAATACGATATTTTTTTATCCCCTTGATTATTTATACTATTGTATAAACTATTCTTTGCTTCAGAATAATTTTTATTTTTACGCTGCTGGCTCAATTACAATTCTCTTTATAATTTCATTCTCTTTCTACTAGTTTGTTGTGAAACAAATATGCCACTTTTAACATATAAATAGGAATATATATTTTCCTTTAAAAATTGTTCGGTGTTTACGGTATTGCCAACAATATGTATAAACAGTTTATTAAAAAATTATATTTTCAATTATCATCCAATTTTACCATATTTATTTTGTTCATTCGTGTGATTTTATATACAATAATGTACACAATAACAATAACAATAGTAAAAAGATCAGAACAGGAAATAAAAAGAGCAATTATCATTAATGTTCGTATGAAAAAAACTTTTATGAGAATATTGAAATTGCAATAATACGTACATGTGACAAAAAAGAATTTAATTTACAGATTTTTGGATACGGAAAGTCGTTAAATGTATGAAAAGCATATCTTGACCGAGACACGACGTGGATAAAGCCGTCAGATCATCACCAGAGAGTGCGACGCACGTCACTGGCTGTGATGACGGTCTTGATAATGCGAAGCCCGAGGGACTTTCCCGTAACTTGGATTTTACGCTGTTTTTCGCGTCTTACATCGAACGATAACGATTAATGATAAGAGGTTTGTAACGTAGACAGCATAATTCGAGTTCCGCTTCAGTCAGACTGTGCAGTAAAATAATCTTTAGACTCGTGATTTACTAAATCTAATTTTGATAATTTTGTCAATTATTTTACGATAGTCTCATAATTTTCTTCATATGTACAGTTTTTAATAACTTACACGTTGTTTTAATAATATTATGGAACAGTCTTACATTTTCAAATGATGTTATTAAATTAACTTAATATTTATCTTGTCTGATGCTACGAAAACATAATTACGTAGAATAATTACAAAATAAAAAGATATTTTTATATTTCGCAACATGCAAGTTTATTAAAAAATTAATAATATCGTATTATTTATACATGTCCCTTTCTGTAACGATCTTTCGTTTCTTCATCAGAACAATATATTCAAACACGAGGTTCGCAACGTACGTGATGCTGTTAGTTGCAATCTGCACTTTGTTTACCGATACTCATGCACTCCCGAAACACAGACCTCGCTTACCGGGAGACCCTGGCTACGTCCCATTTAATCCTTGACAACCTTGGCCAGTACCGTGGCCAAATGTAAGTATACTAATCAATATCTACACATCATTTCCAGATATGCAAAATATTTGATTTTCTATTCATAATGAAAACTACAAATTTTATGATTATTTTTCTTTAAAAAAGACATGACTAATTTTTATTACTTTCATTATTTTCCTTTAATCACACTGCAAATCCAAGTGTGTAAAACGTGTAGTCACTTTTTACATCCAAGTGTGTAAAACGATCGACGAGACACGCGATGCGAGTGCGTCGCGAACGATTAGTATCGCGCGAGTAAATAAACAAATGATAGGTTACCCTTCTCCCGACCAAGCCCCTGTTGCTCCTTCCCTCGGAATCTTTCGCAGCGCTGCTTCTCCATAGCTCTTACACGCGCGCTCTTATTACCGAAATGCAACGAATACAGAACTAATTGCGCAAGCCGTATGTAATTCCCGATTAAACGTGATTTCGGGAGCGCTTTGTTGTGCTGCGTCCGCTTTATGGCGTTCCGTTGGCGGGAAAGATCGTCGGTAGCAGATGACGTCACATCTCGATTAGCCGTCTCGATTTCGACCTCTCTAACTCTCGCTTGACTCGCGTCGTGTCGCGGCGGTAAATCGGAGTGAACTTGCCGACATGTTTTTTTTAACATTGATACACGTCTAAACGTTGAACAAATAGAAAAATTACATGCATAAATTTAATTTAATGCATAAAAAATGAAAATGCGTAAAAAGTGACTACACGTTTTACACACTTGGATTTGCAGTGCACAAAGATAAATTCACTTATTGTAAATAAACTTATACGTTATATAATTACTAAATTAAACTTGTCGCTAAAATATTTTTATCATTTTTACAGCATGGCCGTTAATAATCTGGGTAAAACTACTATTAAAAATTATGAAAGACTAAAAATGAGACTCATTTGTCTCGCTATTTGAAATATAATTTATTTAATAAAGATCTTTAAATAAACTAAAAACTGAAAGATAATATGTGCCATGAAATTTATATATATATGTATGTATTATATGTATGTATGTATAATATATGTATGTTCAATATTCAATTTAATCATTTCTTTCCTCAAATACACAGTAGACTAGCAATCTGTTTTTTATTCGTGTAATACTGCTAGATTCCCTCGCGTAAGCGATCACGTAAAACAATCAGAGGCAAAGACACCCCTCGGAGCAAACTCAATCTGGAAAACATTTTCTGCCATGAAAAGCGATATTTCAATTAAATCTCTAATCAAATGGTAGCATGGCAGTCTGCATTTTGGGTGCATAAATCATGTTAATGGAAAATGACTTTTCTTATTAGCAAGTTATTTGTACTGGCATAGAGAGCCACAAAAGAAATATTGCTTCTAAGCTTCAATCCAGTAGAGGAGAGGAGTTTACGAGCTGCAGCGAGATCGATACGTGCTTTTCATGATATTTGAAGTACATATTTTATTTCGTGAATTAATAACGCAACTTCTTATTTCCTTATTTTATTACCTCCTTATTTAAACAATTAAATTTAGCTTAGGTACATCCTGTACTCGAGTCATAGTCTCATAATTCGGGTTTATAATATCTATTTAGTTTTAAAGAGCAAATGGAGCTAGATCAGTCCAAAAGGGAGCAATCCTAAAGTAGCCAACCATCTGTGGCAAGTGTTGCATGCGACAGCATAATGTAAATGGTGAGTTTGGTAAGATCCTTCCTTGTAATGAACACAGTGATGTTAGACGCGGTTGTACAGCCGCGAGTACTCTCCCTCTCTCTCCCTTTCTCTCCGCTCTTCTGCATTTTACGGAGTTCCTACGTTAATGCGATAAGAGAGCAGTCTCAGTCGAGCCAGGCCATAACTTAAATTGCTCGCTTCTTCGTCGTAGCTAATGCGAAGCGATACTTAAAGCGGAACAATCGCGGCGCGCCAGTCAGCTTTATTCCACGCCCATTTTGATCCGACAAAGCGTTTGTTATCTACTGAACGCACTAAGTTCTAATGAGACAAGAATTAGAATAATAATTTATAATCACGTAATGGAATACGAGTAGACAAGTCGGATAGACTCGAAATAGATATCTCGTGCATCTGTTTAGCAAATAATATTTGACGGAAATGACAATGCTTCTCAATTGTGCGATAATAATAATAAGAACTAATAAGAACTTTAGATGAGCTAATAAATTAAATTTATTCAGAAAATTAATTTGAAATTTTTATTATTTATAGTCCATTTTTCTGCTTCATTTTTCTATTAGTAATGATAATTTCTAATTTAAGATTTCCTATTTAATTATTTTCTAAAAAAAAAGGAAATTTAATAAATATGTGTGAGCGAAAAAGATATCACATATGAATGATGAAATGCGTAAGTAACACTTGAGTTAAGTGAAAGTACGATTGCAACTCAGAAAAATTTTTCATAATTAAAAAAATTGTATTATCAACTTTATAAAGTTGTAAGTTAGCGAAATTTTTAAACACATCTCCGTCTTCCGATATATCCAAGTTTGATTCGCGAGTCAAATCTTCTAGGAGAGTAATTAGGATGCTTGAAGTGGGAGTAAGGATAAGTGGGGCAATTAGCGGAATACTTTGAATTTCGACATGATTTTCCGGATGTTGGCGCCGAGATGTTCTTGGTAGTAATGATAAGTCGACTGTCGTTATATTATTCCATTTTGCTCTCTTGAATCGGAACTTTACGAACTGTGAAAAGGTTTTCTCTACCCTCTTACAAAGTTAAAAACATATTGCGTTGCATATGCAATTTCTTTAAAAGGAAATAAAGCAGCAGTGTTAATAAGATCAGTGTTTCATTACACTTAGAGTAAACTAAAAGTCGACTGATTGGAAATTCTATGTAATCTATTGCGTAGAAAAATAAAATCTCCGCGAAACACCTGGGTATCACTAGTCACTAAGGGTTGCATGCCAAGAGAGAGAGGGCGGTGCCTAGTCCGATGTACTCGAAATGAGGAGCATCCTCGAGTATCGTTTTTGCTCCCTTGAATCCACGAGATGCAATTAGAGGTCTCGCTCGAGAAGGGTAATGTAAGAGAGGTGGGCTTGACTTTCCCCTATCGTTGCATCGTGTTTTTCCAATTTTCTACACAGAGAACTTGTCTCCCCGTATCGCTTTGCATTATTCATGCCGGCCTACTTGTACGTGCAGCAGTTTCGGAGTAAATTCTTTTGCTTTCTGATGGTTATCATGGCCCAGCGCATTAATACTGCATCCGTCATGCGCATCGGTTTACTCGATATAGCGCACCCGTGACTAACAGTGAGCGACACTTGGTTCTTTCAATTCAGATCCCTCATTCACAGACATAAGCTTCGTTATTGGCCACCGTAATGGCGTTCGCTAATGAATACCGACGGTAGAATTAAATCTAATTGTTTGAAGAACAATTGAGCTTATATAACACAAAATATTCGACGAAGACGGGAATGAAACTCACTAAAAATAAGTGAAAAATGAGAATTTCAGCGCGAAATATCGTAAAAAAATATCCAGGGTAATCATTCATGCCTGGAAAAATACGAAATGCCCGATTTCACCGAGTTTTTTGTAAAATGAGACACAGTAAAATGCTGCGCGCGCGAAACTTGCCCAGAATGAAATATTAACTTCACCAAAAAAATTCGCCATTATTCAATGTAAAGTTTTCTCTATAAAGCGTAATCGCATGAGTCTCATCATTAAATCGTTTTTTCGTTTTCGATCGTGCAATGGAATCGTTTTAAGCACGCTGCGTTGCGGATAGCGATTTTCGAGAAAGAGCTATGCAAATCATAATTTCATATTACTTTTCTCTATCATATTCGCGTAAGGTAGAAAACGCACTTTCAAGGCTCGTATAATTTAATTTAACTTTGAAAAAAATACCGCGCGTATTATCGCTCTCGAGCCGGATTTTAATGAATGTATCATGCATTAATTGAACAAAAGTAAGTCACACACACCTGATTTCGAGTGGATATTAATTATCGGTCGACGAGGATATCTAATATCGCCCATAATGTGCAAACTGCAACGGACAGTGCGGATTGAATGACGGATAGTAAAGCGAACGCGAGGTGTACGTGACTCGGTTTCTCGTGGAATAAATGAGCCCCGTTGTACGAACTAAACCAATGCACTGATCTCCACAATCGTTGGAATATGTTCAGGTATCTACTGCGTCGGTATTACAACCCAATTTCCAGAATTCCTATTATGACGTGCCCAGTTTTGCCGGTTATTCCGCGGGCGGAGTGTACGGAGAAATACGAAATTCACCATGCGAAATCCCGTTAACTTGCTGATAACGATCCATTATCAACTCAAACGAGCTTCGACGTGCGACTAAAAATACATCCGTCCGGCCTTAAATCGGGAAGCTTATGCTTCCTAATGCACTCAGGGAACTTTGGTTCGAGTTACTTCATTCCAACATACTCTCTCTTCTTCCTGTTTCTCTTCTCTCTCCGCAGTTTGTTTTAACAACTTTTCTATATTATCGCATTCCGGTGATCACGTCTGTCGGAACGTGTTCGCGGGAATGATAATCAGCTGGACATATCTATCCTCTATTTCAATCTTCTGATTGTACGGTATGATTTTGCACAAGTATTTATTTTTTGTAGTAAGTACTTTATGAACTCTCATGATGGCAGCGAGATTATAATATTAACTGTCGGACGATTCGCAAACACTTTGCGTCAAGCTCCTCGACAACATTTTAATCCTCCGTATGACGTTCCACCGACATGGATTACGTTTTTATTAAAGACTAATGAACGTACTTTTGTCCACGTTACTTTAATAAGTTCTCGGAAAGGGATTCATCGTGGCTAGGATTAGAAGAGTGGATAGAGAGTAGAGGAAGACAAGGAAAAGCAAATCGTATAATAAATCTGCGATCCTTGGTCACGAAAAATTAAAAACGATTCTCGCTTTCTAAATGCAGAATGCCGCGGAACTTCTATAACATTACATACAATATATGAATCATGACGTTATTGGAGCAATATAACTTTTACCATATATGCGGCTATATAAAATTATCGATGTAAAAGAGGCAAAGGATGACTTTTCTTTATCAAATAAAAATGTATTTATGATGTGACTGTGTCTGTTAAGGTACTGATAACGTAGCAATTAAACGCTTCCGAGATTTTTATTTTCGGCACGTAAACAATCAATCGGAGCACAAAGAAAGCGATTAAATCCATCCCTTTTCACTTTTTGCCGAACAATGAAACTCCAGCGCGCGTATTATACGCGTTATATTCATACGATACGTTTTCAACATGAAAGAAGAGAGAAGAGAGACAGAGAAAACATGAGAAGGAAAGAAAATGAGTAAGCCTATAACGAACTACGGCCGGAGCGTTAAGCCGTAAATGAAATTCTTTCACCGGATTTTCAGTCTTTGATCACCCTTTTGTTTATCAGTCGTTGAATGGCAGTTTGGATTTGGCAGGATCGATTGCTCTGCATCCGACGTTCCTGCACTGAAATTGAGTTTGGTAATAGCTAGCAAATGAATATTACCAAATTCCAATAGGTGATACTAAATGTTTAGAAAAGCGAAATTATTTTTTTGGATATATTAATCAAATATTTAATTGGCATTATTTCATTCAATATTTGTTATTATCAAACTCTTTTTTTTTTCTTTTATCAGCGTATCTCCGAGTGTATGTCAATTGCCATTTCTATCATTCAACTGTTATCCGTGAATTTTTATTTCTGTCGTTCTTCCAAATGTATCGATCGAGAGGCCTCTTTCTGCTCATTCGAATGACGAGTTTCTCCCATCCAATTGGCAGTATGGCTGGTCGGTGCTGTGCATGCAAAGATCGTTACGGCCGGTACCGCACTGATGATTCATATGTAGAGTAAATCGTAAAACGAAGCCACTCGATAGTATAACCGCGAAAGAACTCGGATGAGAGCGTTCGATGCAAAGCGATGCTTCAGGGAGCGCATTTGAAACTCTAATGGATTAGAAATTTCGAAAAGGAAAATCACGTACGTTATTAGATACAATTAAATTTTCACGAAGACAGCGATCGCGTCTGTGGAATGCAAATTCCGACAGTTTATGCAAATATTATTATAATAAATCTTGCGAAATTATATTATGGAACGAAATTAGCATGGACTTACGCCAATTGGCCATACCAGCGGTTTAACGCAGGAATTATACATACATATACCCCAGCATTTACCGGTTTTCACGTACAGGCATGTATCATGCACCAGATGAAAATAACATAATTAGGACGTTCCCCTATCCCTGATATTTCGCACGTAGTAACCAAAATATTCAAGGCCATAAATCGCTCGTAACTCCGCGTCCCTCCCCGCATTCAATTTTACACTACTCATATTTTCCTACGTTCGCGCGACACTTTATCTTTTACATTTATCTGCAGATAAATTACAACGTGTCCACCGCCATTATTAACTGCCATTCTCGCGCAGATTGTAATTCGACCGAATAAATCTTAATACGCGTCTCCATCGCCCCTACCTTCTGCAACTGATAATAGTTCTATTTCTCCGACTGCCATGCGTCATTCACAGATTTACTTACTGAGATTAATGCCCGTTTGTCGAGTATACGCATGTACGCAAGGGGTACGGGTGAACGTTGACGTGTATACGAGAAATCCACATATAATTGCACCGACATTGCTCGATATCGCAATATTCCGTTTTGCTCAGTGGTGCAGATCAATATTAACAATGATATCGGATTTGGAAGCTCTGGCTGTGCTACTGGATTCTATGTGGCAAACAAAATGAAATAAACAAAACTGCGGCTTGGGACCGCGCCGCCGTTGCTACTGCCGCTGCCGCCGCGCAACGTTTGCGGTACACTCGGATGTGTCATGTAATTTTATGTGTTTGCGAACGGCAATTCGCGTAAATATTTTCGGGATTCGCAAGCATCGTATATCTCGCATTAGCCGATCGCGAAGGGTGATCGTCGTGAAAACGAAATTCCACGCGATCATTTAACTCTCTAGAGCCATCCCTCCCTCGTTCCTTTCTTACTTTCCATTGGATGAGTTAAGTATCGATTGGCAAAGGCAAAGAGTGATAAACATCCCTGTGTATGTACTCCAATTATTATAGGACAGTAAAAACCGGGACAGTAGTCGTCTTTCTGAAGTGATGCTGCGAAAGTAGAACGCGCTCGCGGAATAAAAAGCGGAAGAAGTTTGACATCGCTGGCGGCATTACCGGTGATTTGCTCGAGTATTTCACGCCTACAAAGGGGTGAAATAGCAAAGGACAGGACAGCGGGTGGCGGGTAAGCTGGGGGGGGGAGCACAGTGCATTTGACTTCCCTATCAGCGTCGAGTGCTCATAAGCGCTTAAATGACTTCTCGTTTGCGAAACACCACTGACAGCCATTCAACCATATTTCTAAAACAAATTTCCTACGTACGCACAGTACCAGCGATCTGTTTTAAAACACACACCACACACGGCGCTGCGCGAAAATTCAGTTGCGCTTTCGTCCCATTTCAGCGGAATGGAGTCTCGAGAGTGCGCTCAGACGCTTATTTGGCGGAATTAACCCGTTTCTACCCGCTGCGGGGGTAGTATGTTGCACTTTGAATTACCAAGGAAAAAGTGTGGACCAAGCGTGGGCGTGCATACGAAAAAATTTCTTCTTTACGATTAGTGAATTAACCGGAACGTTGAAATTTTGCATTACAGGATTCAATTACGAGTCGCGTCGCGTTAATTCTAGCGTGGTCGTTTGATTGTAGAACGTTTCCGGAAAACCGCTTTATGTTATTAAGTGACATTTATCCGTCATATCATTTGAGGTAAATGCTTGAATAGGAAGACAATCGATGAAAAGACATTCCGAAGTATTGTATCGATTGCTATTCTTCAGAATGACAACTCCCAGATGTGAGAATTTAATGAAAGAACTGTCGGCAGAGATCACTTAATAATAGAAGTTTGAACGGAAATAAAGTACGGTTATTGCACATATGATTGCATATAATTATTTTCGCATTAAATGTCACGATTGTTGATATATCATAATTGAATTTAAATATATATATATATCTCATATTTGCAACATTAAATTTCTATTTCACCCTTAATTATTTGCTTGATTCGTATACATGCAATGTGATTGATCTTTCACTCGATATTTATTATCGCTATTAAATCTATCCTCTCTTTAAACAAATTAAAATATTTTAAATCTGCTATTGCGAAAACCAATAGCTGGAAAAGATTTCTCGTAAAAAAAAAAGAAAAAAATAATAATAAACAGGAGGAAAAGATAATGTGTGAAGACATACAGTGTCGTCATGTTCCTGTCCGTCCATGCATTATTTCTCCACACCATGGCGGAAGGAAAGGAGTGCAGAGCATCGGGCATACACAGCGTCACGCGTAATTCAACGTTGCCTCGGCAATCTCGCGCGGTAGAGGGATAGTGCACGCATGTCAAGACGAATCAGCCGTACGTGCGCGAAACCATGTCGTAGTCGCGCATATCACACGCACGTACGGGTGAATGGGATAGCTCTATTCGAGGGTGTGCGGCAAGGGTGGGTGGCGTGTCGTAGGTCGGGTCACGGTACCACAAAGGCACGTCTGCGGGGAGGTTGCCGGGACTGGAACGGGGCGACCGACGTTTCGCTGGAAACGTCGAAGCGCGAGGTCGAGAACGGAGCATAGGAGGCGGCGACAGTCTCGCCGTATACAGGCGGTTGCTCCGTTGAAAGCTCCGGCCTCGCATTCCTTGGTAATCTTGTTACGTCAGCCACTTAACTTAACCACTAGATCGCATATACTGAGAGAGATAGAGAGATGCGTCACTTCGCTGAATCACTGCAGCCATTTGCGGCGTTAACGTATGCACGTGCCTTTATCTCGTTCTTAATAAGCTCGCGAATCCAAACGTATCCGATGGCACAAATGAGCTAACATAACTGCCGAGCAATCTCTATCTCTATCTCTAATCGGCAGTCTGAGTTATAAGTATTTTGGATTAAACGGAAATCGCAAAAGTTAGGCAAATGCTTCCCACAATTTCTACTGTGTAAGCATCTTGTCGTAACGAAGAACTTTGTTTGAAAAGTGAATTATCTCTACAATACTAAGAGTGAGAGTGCCTAGGAAGCATACGTATTAAGGGCTAAAGTTACGACTCACTAAATTGTCTTTTGAGCACGACGCGAATTTCAAATTCTTATTAACATATTATTTGGAAAACCGGAAATTTCAGAAATTTAGACGATGCTCGAATCCGACAGTGTAAATTTATTCATAATAATCTTCGACTTCTGATCATAGCGTGGTGGGTTTAGCGTGCTGGTTCGCTCGCATATTCAACGAAGGTGAGTCACGATCCCGTTTGCGTTCTCCGCAGACCCGCCCGCCGGAAGTACGACTCGCAAAAATACAACCGTTCTCGCGAGACGCGCGGCGCCGTTACCCTCTCGAAAGCGGAAAAGTAAGGTGTAAGGCTCCCTTCTTTTTGCTGCTCGCAGCACTCGGCGAAATAATTCGATTCTATACAGGATGCATCAGCATAATTATGAGCCACTTCATAGTCGAGTAACATTCTCGGCGGCAATTAGCCGTTGTTGACAAACGCAATTTGCGAGATGTAACTTTATGGGATAGGCAGACAGAGAAGCGAGCGCCTCTCGCAAAGTCACTCTGATGTTCCTGAACACATCGACGAACCGTGCTGTTGCTTCCGGAGTGGTCGTCTTCCGTTCCCCGTCACCACGTACCAGCCTGTTGTACCGTTTGTTCGCCAACACGAGGCTGCGTGCCGACAAAGTGTTTCGAAGGGAAAATGGGAACGATGTTATGACCCTTTGTCTCGATACCAAACCGCATCCTTACGCTGCCTTGATTATGAAACTTTTGGGAATAATCATGTGGGTGACGTAGAGCATTAAATGCAGTTAGACTGCAGAGAGAGAGAGAGAGAGAGAGAGAGGGAGAGAAGTGACAACCACGAATGTGATATCATTGCAATTTTCAAGTCCAGTTTCGAGTTAATATTAAATTTTCTAAGATACGTAACAAGTTAAATATATTGAAAACTTTTGTTAAAAAATTAACATATATCGTTTTATATCTTGTTTTTGTAAACTTCTTGTTCTCAATTCAATGTTGTGGACAGATCAATTTTAAGCAATCGAATTTTACTCTCCTCCAAATAAACTGCAAATTGAGATACAGTTATTATCAATACGAAAGTTTCTTGTTTTCTTCTTTGCTCGTTACTTGGCAATAACCCTTCTGGCGGCATGCCACTAACTACCTCGATAGAGATTTTACGTCTTTATAGGCAAAGTCCGGTTGGCTTGCACATGATTTACGTGCACTTTGCTAATCTGAGGTATATGTTCCGCGATTATTAAATACGGACACGTGTTTCGGAAGGTTCACAGAATTTGTCTCGAAAATTATAAGTCAGAATTACGTTTAGATCTCGCCTTAAGCGTATACGCTCCGCTGGGTGGCGAATTGCGCAGATACAACATATCGTGGTACACTACACTCGGATGCACGTCCGAAAACGGAGTGGACTCCTCGGACTGCACACACAAGCTGGCTGAAATACCGCTGGCAGACAATATTCGGTCGGCAGGGGTTTGCGCGTACGTGAGGACGGACGCGAGACAGGAACGTGGAAAGCGTTCAGCGTGGCTGCAGCGGGAGGTAAGCAGCAAGTGAGCGAGAGAGAGAAAGATAGATAAATAGATAGAGAGAGATATGTGGTGGAAAGGACCACCGTCACACAGAAGTTGGGGGCTACAATGGCAGTGCGTCTTCTGGCGCCCTGGAGTCTCCCGACACGCCTTCCAGCACGAGTGCCGCAAGAACTCGCGTATCTAGTGCACGGCGTTCTTCTATATGCCGCGATATTGCAATCCACACCTCCGTAGGAACGTTATTCACTTCGCGTGAGATTTCCTTCGCCCGGTCTGAACGCGGAAGCAACGATTACGAAGTCGTTCACGTCTGTTTATCCTACCTAACTGCTGCGCATCGAACATCGGATCACAGCAAAGTATAATCTATATAATGAATGAATACATTCATTATTATATTGAAACAAATAAAACAAATACACACACACACACACACACACACACACACACGCATACACGTATTATTGAATAGAATATGAAATAGATCAAATTTTCAATAGTTCGATGATATTGTAATCGTTGTATCATTGAAATATAATACGTATTTTGCCATGCGCGCATTACACTGATATATTTACGAACGTTTGCTCGATCATGAATCAATGATAATATCATAATCCTTGATTTTAATGGTTATACGATATATGTATTGCAACTTCAATACGTGAATTGTGAGGAGTATAATGCGCAGTGACTTCATTCGAACGTCCAAGTGAAAACAGAATTCGTGTTTTATCATGCTGTATACACCATGCAAACGCGTAATTCGTGATTGGTCGGAAGCTGTTAGAATCGAAATAATATCAATGTCAACAGAGATAATATTGTAAAAGATTAAAAAGAAAAATCAAACGCGAATATTTCCTGCCAAATGTTTGCGCAACTTATATCCGTTATTGTGGGAACATCAATCAAAATTCGAAGCGCAATTCATTATATCGCGATTATGTTTTATGGAATAAGTAATTAAGGACTGACCGAAAATATCTTCCGTCCATCATATGTCAATGAAAATCATATTTTCCTTTGCAAGTTTATTAATCACGCTTTCTAGCAAAATCCATTAAACTATTCCCGATATAGCTAATCGATATTTCACGTGATCAATTATCTTTATCGTTTATTCCACGTAAAGGCGAATGGATTGACTGAATATGTATGAACTTCCAAATTGCGCTTACGTAACAGCCAAACTAATATCTGCAGTCAATAGATGAAAGTTACATGTGCAATATCATGTATTTGACGTTACATAATGTATCTTTAATGTACTCATGTTCACAAATACGTTAGAAAATATTGCAATACAATAAATCATTAATTACAATAAAAAAATATTTATTATATGTCTTGTTTTCCGCTTTTGTCATTTATCCATACTTTGAGTATCAATAAAAATATACAAACATATATCTTAAATATTATTTTATGTATCTTTTTATTTAAATATATACTCGTCAATTTTACGTTCTATAACATTATAATACCATTATTTCGCGGTAAAACTTATGAAAGAAAATTTAGTCACATGTTACACAACTGTTACATCTAATCGTATAAGAGAAATGAAATGCAAATTAAAAGGAAAATTGTAATAAATGTGTAATTAATAAACGCGATAGAAGGCTGCTAATTATACTAAAAAATTATTTTTATATTTTAGAGCTTTAGGTTTGGAATAAATAAAAGATCAATTGTAAAGCAAATTGTAGCTTTTAGTAGGTTTGTCTTGAGACGGATGAAAATTAATTTTACTTGGACTTAAAGTCAACCCTCTCCCCAGATCGTCGTTATATCTGGTCGTCTAAGCTTGAAACTTATGTTAACTTATGTTGTATCGTGTCAATTCTCAAGGAAACTTTTCTCTTCACTAAACAGATTAGGGGGAAATATCGAGTTTTTCTAAAATAACGTAAGATTTGTAACAAAAAAACGGTGTTAAATTACTCTTTATTTTATAAAATAATGTTACTCGGGGTACAGTGGATAGAGAGATAATTACTCATGTAATTTTAACTCAATTTCCAACAGTCTGGACTCATCTACTAAACTCAATTTATGTTTTTCATTCTCTTTCCGTGCGAAATTATACCATGTGTATAGTTACGACGTATTTGCGTTTCCAAATTTAGCGCGCGCATGCACAGAGGGGCATTAGAGTTTTAATAAATTCTTTTGTAAGTCGCACGAGACTTTATTTATCGCCAGCTTTCGAACCTGCCGAATCCTCCGAACACATATTACGATCGCGAGTAGCCATAAATCGAGCAGAAGCCAAGCAACTCTCGGCGTCGACGAAGTGATATTATTCTTGCGTTCATATCTTCCGTCTTCAGGGCTCATGCCAAAAGACATACCCCAAGTACCCGAGATGAGCGTGCCACAGGTTGTGAGCGACCTCGAAAGTGCAGCGGCTGCGACGCGTACGGTAGAGGGATAATTAATCGTCACCTATTGATAAGAGATAAGTGAGTGGGATTAAGACGGAGCACGGTGGGGGTGGCTCAAGAGTCGGCGGAAGCCCGAGGTAGCGGAGGCGTCTGCGCGTGGCGGGAAACGAGAGGGGATGATGCAGAGAGGTAGAGAAACACGCTCTCGGTACAACCCTCAGTCGGGATGCCGGTCGCGCACCCTCTCGTCCATCCGGTACCGCGATGATCAGTGAGCAACGTGTCCAACGTGTCCCGGGAACTGCGCGAGGCCGACTCCGGCTGTTGACTGGCGCCGTGCTGCTGTCCACGATCGCGGGAAGTGCATGGACCGACAACCCTATCGCATCCGGTGAGTGGGAAATAGAGATCGTACGCGCGCGTCCGCGTCTCCGCCGCGCGTTTGGCGGGGACATTTATCGCTCGTTTATGAAATACGAGCTAGCCACCGATAAACATCTCGTGTTTGATCCCGTTTCATTTAACCAGCAACAACGTGTCGATTAACCGTCCGAAATATCGTCCGGAGTTGCCCGCGGAGTTTCGTTCCCTCGTGTCCGCGAGTGCTAAATTCGCCACCGCCGCGGTGCTAATTGAATCCCCCGTACGAACTGCGCGCGACCACCCTCCGAGCAGTAGGAATTTTGTTACCCGCAAGCGCTCCC
>QKQZ01041467.1:0-10298 GCA_003595255.1 Solenopsis fugax
TATTCTTGCTTACATATGAAACAATGAATTGTTGATTTGATACTCATTTTTTTCTGTGTAAGACTTTGTCTTTAGTAACATATAGCACAATAACTGTCTTGTGTCTCAAGTCTTAAACTAAAAAGATATTCTGTTCGTAACTTAAAACTTGAAACACAAGACAGTTATTGTGCGTTATTAAAGACAAAGACTTGAGTCCTAAAACTTGTCTTAAGATTGTAAGTCAATCATTCTGCTTAGGCCCTAAAAGCACACAATATTCCTAACAGCAAACTTCATCCAGGGGATGTCCCAGGGACGTCCTTAGGACGTACGGACATTCTTTGGACGTCCCACGGACGTTCCATGAGCGTCCTTTGGAGATATGTGCTGTTAGGGATATATTTACGCAAATTTCTAATCTAATTAATTTTGTATAATTAAACTTACAATTACGGGTGATACTCATAATCCCCGTTCTTATATTTGAAATCATGTTAAGTCTTTTATCTAAATAGTTAATAAAATGAGAGCATAATAAACATTTCGAGATTTAAAGTGATCTTAAATAAGATCAAACCACGAATATCAGTCTATGTCATATTTTTATAGCTCAAGCCCAATTAGCACAGATCTAATCAACTATTGAGTAATTGTAAGATGATAAGTTGCGACCTTTTAATTAATAAGTTTTTATCCTTAATTTAACAAGATTGGTATAATTTCTTTATTTATTATTTAAAAAATATATATTTTTATCACACATAAATCTACGGTCGTTTGTACTCCAGTTTGATGTCGGCCCTGCGAGCACGTTCACTCACTTGCGTGTGAATGCGTATGTGCGTATGTGCGTGTATATGTGTATAGTAACCGCCATAGAACCGATTGTCTGCTCAGGGCATCTGGCCAAGTCTCACCGATCAGTGACACGCCGCGACGCGAAATGAAATGAGTCGAGTCGAGAGGTCGAAGCCGAATTTTCTCGTATAGTAAATGAAAATTTCCCACTTTTCCGGAAAAGTGATAGCGCGGAATAATACGAGTGCAAAAAAATCAAACGAAACGCGCATGTATCGCCGTCGGCGTTAATATGGAATTCTCTCTTTCTCTCTGACAAGGAATCTTACTATATACAGGGTGTCAAGAAATTGTAAATACAAACTTTGAGAAGATCCTTCGGAGAGTTGGTCCAGAGGAATTTTTTTTTTGAATTATAAGCGATGGCTAAATTTTCATGAAATAATTTCCGTATGTATAATAAATCCTGCTTTAATTTTACATGATTTACAATTTTACAGATTTTTCTGTTTACATATCTGAAATAAAATTTTTAGACAGTATTCAATTGTCAAAATATTTTTAATAAAACTGTAAGAAATTAAAACATAGAAAAAATATTATATGAAATTTTTATTTTAATTTGATCGAATAAATTTAAAAATAAAATTTGTATCTGTAATTCTCTTGACATCCTATACAAGTGAATCCAATTTCTTGTACCTTTATATGTGTGTGAGCGAAGACACCTGCCGATTACGGTTAAGTTTTTTAAACACACGTTCAATTTTCTTATGGGAACACTTTTGCGACTTGACTTTTAGAGATACTGATTAGGAACGAATGCCGATTTATCAAGGACGTGTTTCATATTTGGATTCGGACAATGTTGGATTGCATAATCATAAGATTTGTTTAAATTGCATAATTTGAAAGAGAGAGGAAAGTATTATCCGCTTATGAGTTGGCCTGTTAGCGTCCAGGGTGCGCCAGTTTGTGGACCACGATCTGCCATCATCTTTACCTACACCGCTTTCTTTGTGTGAATTTATATAAAAGAAAATATTCAACCATTGTAAAAATTGGAGCATTGCAAAAATTCGACCTTTTTTTTTTTAACGAAAGAACCAATCAGTATCGCGGAAATCCGTCAACAATAAAATTGTTTACACGGCCTTTTTTATGAGAGGACTAGAACGCAGAGCGCGCTAACGCACGCGCTTTCAAGGCTGTAGATTTCATTTTCTAATTATTATTATATTTTATTACTTTAATTACTTTATAATACTAGACAAAACAGGCGCGCGCTACAAAACTTTTGATACTACATAATTTATAAATTACAAATTTATTATTTAAAAAAATCCACGATACATTACTTTTTGTTACAGCTGTCAATTTAACATCTGTCAAAATTCAATCAACGCGAAGACTACTCTCGCAACACGAAATAAGCCAAACGAAAGAACTAATCAGTATCGCAGAAAACCGTCAAAAATAAAATCGTTTACACGGCTTTTTTGTGAGAGGAAAAAGTAGTACAGCAGTTATTTTCAAGAGCAAAATATTCCCTTTTTAATTGGAGCAATTTAAAGATTTCAGGTTTTTGGGGGGGGGAATTCATATCACTTAGGTTGAATTACACAATTTCAAAATATTATTTATTATTTGGGTTGAATAACTCATAACTAATGTTTCATCTTTAATTTCTTTATAAAACACAAGTGGCACTATATTTGTATTCTTATTGAAAAATCGTATTCCAACACAAGTGCTATTTAATTTACTTAGATAAACTTTGCTTAAGCACCAATCCCGATTCGACATATGGATAAAATTTATAAATTTCATAAGGAAAACATTGCTCGAGCACCAGTCCCGATTCGACACATGAATAAAATTTACAAATTTCACAGAAAAACCTTGCTTAATTTTTTAAGTAGTACCACTTGGTGTTGCTAGATGTCTGAATACAACAAGATAAATGTTTTCACTCGAAAATCTTGCATAAGCACTTTTGTGTCAATTGGACAGATGAATAAAAATTTACAAATTTCACAAGAAAACCTTGCTTAATTTTTTTAATAATATCACTTGGTGTTGCTAGATGTCTGAATACAACAAGATAAATGTTTTCACTCGAAAATCTTGCATAAGCACTTTTGGATCATTCATCTGTTTAAACGAATTTTCCTTCGAAATTTGTATATTTTATTCGTCCGTCCAATTGACACAAAAGTGCTTAAGCAAGGTTTTCGAGTGAAAACATTTATCTTGTTGTACTTAGACGTCTAGCAACACCAAGTGGTAATACATAAAAAATTAATCAAGGTTGTCGAGTGAAATTTTTTAATTTTTTAAATAGAATAATAATTAATGAGATATAGAGAAAATTATTTCACTGTTTTAATTCATTTAGTGAGTATTAAAATCCCTGTAAATTTCAATTTTAATTCAACAAATTCAATCGATATTAATATACAACTATTATTTGATTGCAGTTTTAATGCAAACGTCGGTTCTTATTTATCGCCTTGTAACATGTGTCACCGATTCGGCGTGCGGATTCTTTTTTTGGAACGTTTCTCATCTCATCAAGATTCGAGCCGTCTTAATACCAATAAAATTACCAATAAAATAACGTATCATGTGGAAGAACCGAAATCGACATCGGTCACGGTATATCATGAGCGGAACAAGACACAGTCGATTCGCGACATGAAGTTAATTTATTATCAATGATTAATGTTCGAGCAAAACCGAGACCAGCGATTACGATGTAATTTGTATAACCATATTCCGTAACTATAACTAATTTACCACGGAATGGAGCGGAAACAGCAGGATCGTCGAATTACCACCGACGAGAAATACATGAGCTGTGATTGTCCCATGCCATATTTGAACAAGGAAGAAAAATGTCGCCGAATAAATGTCGCGGATTATACTATAGAGGAAGAAAAATGTCGCCGAATAAATGTCGCGGATTATACTATAGAGAAGCTGCGAGAACTTGTATCGGATCCTGTCACCAACGATCACGTTACGCGAATATCGCGACTTTTGTCTGATTATCTACTTGAGATTGGCGACGACGGTTATGTATCCTTCGATCTGCACGCGTTAAAAATAAAAATCTCTTTAAACGAAAATTAATGGAGCTTATTAACTTTGAAACAATACAAAGCAATGTTACGTTCTCTATGCTCTTAAAAATTATAATTTAGAAACATGAAATATCTACATTCACCTTCGAGAATAATTGTAAATAGGTAAATGAGTGTTGATATATAATTAATAAAAATTTCTTTAAAATCTTCAATAATATCGTTTTTAAGAAAAAACGATATTATTTAATAATTAGTAACAAACTTTATTGAAAATTAATTTCTCGTTTATTTATTATATTCATTTTGCTTTCACTTGCTTTCACAAAATGCTCCAGTTTATTCGATATTTCTCAATCGTTTCCCATTGTGTTTCTTAAACGATACCACTCAGCCAATCAAACATCTGCCGGCTGTAATGAAAGTGCTAGAATTTCTAGCCTGGAAGACCAGAGAAACCAACGACTATCGGATACATCTGGACAGGATGTTGCAGTTGTGCAGTCAACCGCCTTTGTTGAAACAAACTTCCAAGAGTCTCATTACCTCCGTTATAATGGAGCATTATTTTACGTTGCTGGGTTATCTTCTAACAGTTTTGCCTGTTGAGGAAGATGTTCAACGAATCCATGAGGCTCTTGATTGTCTATTAATCAAGCAGACGAAACCGACAAACGTCGCGGCCGTGAAATTGGATTTTCGTCATCGAGCCATGGAGGATTCCAGATTGCCGATTACCATTGTCGAATTGCTGGAAGCTGCTATGCCAAAAATATACCCGAAGATTTTACAACTAGCCTACATGCTCGCCTCGATCTCGAACCAGTGTTGTGAGTAGTTGCGAATCGAGATTTTACCGAAATATTTTATATCTTATTATAAAATTCAAATTATTATAAAAATATTATCCTCTCTCACTTTAGCTCAATTTAAATCAATTTTTCTAAAACGTTTCGAGCAAAAAGAATATTTTTCAAAAATCTCTTCAAAAACATATTATTCGAAATTCTTAAAGGTAAAAAAATTTTCTAATGCAGTCAAGAAGATTACCATACTGAATGGTTATATATCAAGCGCATAACTTATTCAAATATTATTCCAACGAATAATACGCGTCGGGATATTAAAACGAAGGTTTAGTCGCGGGGAGAATGCCTCTGGCGTCTCTCACTTTACATGCACAGGATATAGCTTTTTCGTACGTTCCCGAATAAAGGTTACAGAATGCTACAGGCCGGCATACTGAATACGCTGTTCACCAGGATGGACCTTCCTTATGCAACGCAGCTGCGCTGCACCAGACCGCCGGACATACCTCTCGAGGGAGCCGAATATCCGTGGGACATCACGCTCTTGATAATGAAGCTCTTGTGGAGCCTTATGAGGTCGGCGTTATCTCCTAAAATGATACCGGAACACCTGAAGGACCTTCCATCGCCCAAGCAATGCGCCATGTGGTATTATTTATTGATGACACGTCTTAATTGATTGTCAATTAAAAATTCAAAGATAACTAGGTGATAGAAAAATAATAGAATAAACGTGTTATTTAATTTTGTTCTTTTTTTGAAACTTAAATATTTCTTTATTATTTTATGTTGCTACTTAAATATTTATGTAGCTATCAAGCATAAAATATACGATTTTTTTACGTAGCGCAGGGGCTTAAGGTATTCCTTCAAGCGACAGATACTTCGCGGTCAATACTGCGCCGTCAATTTGAGGATCAGAAACGACATCGCCGCATTGATCCTCGCTGGAATCGTGGCTTTACCTTCGTGGGATCTTGTCAGCAGCGGTATCGCGGAGGATATCGTCAATCTCTTATCTGCAATTGAATCTGACACTACAAAAATATGGACGGAAAATGTGAAATTCTCCGATAACGATGAGGATCTTTTCTTCAAAAAAACCTTGCTCATGATCATCGCTCATCTCGCCGATATCGACGTTTATGTCTTTGTAAATAACTCTCATCAATTTTATTTTATATTAAATTTTGAACAATAATATAAAAAAAATTTTTTTAAATATATAAAAAGTATATTTTATCTTGTGATTTTTTTAGAAGATTCAATCTCAAAGTCTAGTTTAGTAAAAACACAAGTCATTTAAAAAATGATTTAAAATATATTAATGAAGAACTTTTTAATGTTTTAGGTGATGCAAAAAGCGATGATTATGCCAATTATTCTCCGAATTATTAAATTCTGCACGAACAATAAAAAGAATAAAGGATATTCTTCGTCGATGATTCTCTTAGAGCATGCGATGTATGTCTTATCACTGTTAGCACCACGAATAGAGAAGGAATTTGTAAAACACAGGGGCACTTTTATGTAAAAAAAAATGACAAACATGAAAAAATTAATCGGATTTCAATGCAGAGCCAAATGAAATAGATTTTAATGCTCACAGATTACTGGCAATGTTAGAGAAAATTTTTGATGTGGAATTCAACGAGCACCTTGCGATGATTTTTACGAGAGGTGTCTGCTCGATAATCTTACAAGACAACGCTCTTCTTCTGGAGGATTTCCAAAAACACGAAATGATACCGTTTTTAATTAGTAAGAAAGATCACAAAATATATTTCATATTGATATGTTAAATACAATAATCATTACTTTTTACAATAATGTTTGAATTCTTAATGAAATATATTTTCTTTTTTGAATTTCAGAATTAATCAGCGCTGTAATGAGTTTAGATAAGCTCACGATGAAAAGACAACGAATTTTAACGTTGCTACTGATCGCTCTAGAAGGTCTCATGAAAAAACAAACATCTGTTTCACAAATGTGTGAACAACGAAGCGTCGAGCTTGTCTTAGAAATTTTTACAAAGTGTTTGTATCAAAAAAACGTGGACTTCCAAGTTGATCAGCGGTAATGCTCGCTGCAGCAAATATGATTTACCTAAATATTACTTTAAAGTGTAGATATTGTAATTTTCTACATTAATTAATTTGTTAATTTAATTGACAAATTGTATGAAATATTTGTCAATTAATGATTAAATATTCGAATAATTTAAGGATAATAAATTTTACAAATTTAATAAAAAATAAAAAATAAAAGTAGATAAATATTATAAACAAATTTCTTCTTATTTTTCGACAGGCTGTTACTAGCGATAGGTGCTTACATTTGGAAATGCGTAGTGCGATGTCCCGAGAGCCTTCAGATTTTCTTAAAAAACGGTGGATTGTACTCTATGCTAGATATCATCGAGATCGCGAGCTACTTCGTAAAATGTTTGTACCTTGGTGTGTTGACCGACATATGCGATAATACTTTTTGCGGGCCATGTCTCTGCACCTGGAGAGGCGCTGATAAGAAGAGAGGTCTAATGTCTTTGCTCACGACTATTTGGCGAGAAGAGGAAGACAGGATCGGTATCAAAAGACACGCCGACAATTCCATAGCAGGTACATTTTCGCGAATCAAAAATCCATACGGAATCTTCACAGAAAATCTATTTTAAATTAATTTCACTTTCATAGAAAATCTATTTTAATTTGACGGTTTTTCTTGAATTCTCTAAAATTTTCCGAATTTGATTAAAATTCTGGAAGCAAAAGTGCATGGATTTTTTTTTAATAATTGAGAAAGAAGAAAAGTTTTCTCTCTTCAAGAAATATTTACCTAGAGATTTTTTCGATTTTTACAAATTAAGGGGTAAATTTAAACATAAAAGTTAAGCAAAAAGCTTACTTATAATTTCATATTTACGATTAAATTCGTTTGCAATTTCAGATCCTGAATGTCCTCAAATGGGTACTAAGCAGTGGATAGATACCTATCGTTCACAGCTTACAGACGTTAGTCCCACTATAATCGATATGATTGGCTCAGTGAGATCAAAGATCTTCAGTATTTTGAAAATCATTGAGAGAGACGGCGACAAGTACACAATCGCCAAGAATCATTACAAGATTCTTCTTAACGAATTACCAACGGAAGATCGCGTAAGTCTTATTGCCTCTGATCAGACCAATAATTATTAAAAATAAAACTAATAAAAATAGAAAATAGCATACGAATTAATACATTCATGACGGCATGTGCTGACCCTACGGGACTACCATCAGTCAAGCACTTTCTAGGCAAGGGACGAATATTTCCATATATTTAAATTATGCAAGCTATCTCTGCGCATTAGTCATGACCTGTCAATGTGATCCCCGATCCTCTGACCCATGCAGTTTCCAATAAATGTCAATTCATGACTCACAAGATGGATCACGCCATCCACACGAAATGCTAATCGAAAATATGCTCGTCGTGAATGTATTAATATCTATAATTTGTTCTAATGTAGAATTCAAGCGTTCGTTCGACTCGGTTAGATACTATATTTTTTGTATATTTTGGTAATACTATATTTTTTATATACTACCGAAACGATCAGTTTCTGGACGTTTTTCAGATAACACTATGCTGCGTCGACATGTATCTACAGTTAAAGCTCGGTCAAATGTGGATAGAGCTCAATAGATACTTGCAGCAGACCGGCATAACACCGTTGAGCATAGACGCACATCTGATCTCCTACATGGTGGAATGGCACCGTTCGTGCGGCATCCAGATCGAGAACCGGCAGAAGAGGCTGGCTGCAACGGCCAGACTTGCAGACGAAATTTTGGAAAAAAACGAGCTCGCGAGGATACGCGACTCTAAGCTCGCGCCGAGCTTGGAAGCGTTGGACGAGGTGGATCGCATCCGTCGCACGACTGACAGATCGTACATGTTGCGGAAGAAAGATCAGCAGAGGCGACAAGTGAGCGCGGCCTTATCGTTCCCACGCGATGCCGACGCCAAGCGATGCCATCGAACGTTTTCGGATAAGACGAACGTCACGGTAAAATCAAGGGTTTAAAATTTAGAGAATAGGAACATTTCTATAAGAGAACTAGTACTGAGAGAAATCGTTTGGTAGAATAGTGAACAAATGAATTTTATAGTTACTGATATCAAAAACTTTGTTACATTTTTAACAAAACTTTTTGTACACTGAAAAAAAAGACTGGTTATAACTATCAAATGTATAGGGAAATAGTATTAATCAAATATCAATTAAATATTTTGTCAATGTAACCAAAAATAATTTTACTTTTTAAATATTTAACTTATACCAGATTTGATAATACTTACTAAACATTTAGTAAAATAAAATTATTTTTGGTTATATTGACCAAATATTTAATTGATACTATTTCACTATACATTTGGTAGTTATAACCAGACTTTTTTTCAGTGTAATTTGTTGTATGAAAATAATTATTTGGTTAAGGCTACAAATTATTTGGTCAAAACAACTATATATTTAGTAACTATCACTATAAAATTCATTTGATCACTATTCAACCAAACTTTGATTGATTTTACCAAATATTTCTCTCAGTGTAGTATTTTAATGTAGGACAAATCGCGATACACCAGTAGTGACACGTGAACAATTTTAACTTTGTGTGAATTTTTATACCAATTTTAATAATATTAAATTTTAATCTAATTTCGTTATTTTTATTTAAAAGCCATAAGAGGCTTTTCTCGTTTTCATTTTTTGATTTTCTAAATTTGTTGAAGCATCTGTAATTTTTTAGGCAATTCTTGGGCAACATCAGACGATCGACACTTCGCACCTAGAGAATCAGATCGATTTTACAGAAACATCTTTCGTATCACCCCGCAATTCACCCTGCGAAGAAATCTTTTCTTCGCTCGAAGCTTCCGCAAGTTTCCTGTTCTATGGACGCCAGTTCGCAGACGAATACTTGATTGAAAGTCTCAATCGATAGAGCCTGCGCGTTGCTTACGTCAACAAATAATAATTTAATAAAATGTACAAAGTTGAAGAGAATCAGTAAATACAATAAAAAATGTCTTCTTCGTGTGACAAGCTATGATCCTATTATCTTCCTTCGATACAATAGCTGTCTTCCTTGTCGACAAGAAAATGTTTGATATTTTATTTAAAATTCAAGTCAAATTTCAATGCGTTTATAAATATTCCAAGTTTATAAATATTCCAAGCAATTATGTTTTCTCATCAATATCTGACTTGTTATTTAACATATCACTTTTTTTATTCTTATACAATTATGTCTTCGCAATTTTTACTAATTTATCTTCAGTTATTTTCAATTCTTTCATAATTTTTTTTATTCCTGAGATAGGACATTTTTTTTATCAAGATCATCGTCGGAGCCGTTAGCGGCGCGAATTTCGCGCGAGCGACCTGACGCGTTATCTGGCGTACATCAAGATGATTATCTAGATAGTTTCGAGGCCGTTCTGGAGTGGGCGAGAGAGACTGGCGAGCGCGGCGAGCGGCGAGCGACAAGCGACGAGCGACTAGTGAGAGCGAGCATGCCGTTCGCGTCGCAAGCGAATGCTGTCGCTGTCGCCGCCGCCGCCGCCGCCGCCG
>QKQZ01041480.1:0-17297 GCA_003595255.1 Solenopsis fugax
CGGTCAACTTCATGCGACAAGACCGACGCGACGCCGCGGTCGCGCCACCCGCGCCACCGCGACAACGCTACCATGTCCCACACTCAACTAATACTTTCCGCAATGTATTATCGAGCAACAAACTTAAATTATCGCGAAATTAATATAGATTTACCTATTAACGAGTTTGCGACGCCACTCACTCCCACCTCGATCTATATCGCGTTCGCCGTCTTCTGTAATCAGACGTGAATGCGGATTGAAATGATGAGCCGGCTTCGTTTTCGCGCCGTCAACTTTACACGCGTCAAGCACGACGCCGCGCTCGCGCCGCGACCGCATATCGTACGAGCATCGAATCTACACGTTACGCGATAATTTAATTGACAATAATTATTAATGGCGAGGTTTTGTTCACCTGTTAAATGAGCCGCGATGATGCCTCCGTTCCGGAGCCCGTCGCGCGTCGGTCCCTTGCATCGATAGGATAGTAGTGGCGCGAGCGACACTAGCGGCGACGTCGGCTATAGTGGCCAGTAGTGGCAGCTCAACGACTGTGCGCCGTCCTGCCTGATCGATCATCGACCATTACCCCGAAGGGTCGCGCTTTCGTGCCAAGTGTGAATCAAGAGGAGGAGGAGGATCTTGGATCTCATTCGAGAGCTGGATGGAGCTGGACGGAGCGACCAGCGGCAAACGGTGAGTCAATTTATTTGTATCTACTGTTTATTCGCCCCCACATTTTAGATCGCGTCCCGATCGCGCTCGCATGAATCGCGACGAGACGTCTCAATAGGTTTGTTCGTGTTGCGTGCACTTTTTGCATTCAGTATCTTCGTTGTCTCTCTTTCCTACGCTCAAATATATATTTATCTCGTTTCAAGCGCAAAAATTTTTGGGGATTTCAAGCAACACAAACAAACCTAATGAATCGCGCGAAAGTCGTTAGGTTAGGAAAAATTTCAAGTTCGCGTACGCGCGCTCGACGCTCTCTTGTTCCCCAGGTGTGCCAATAGTCGCGGATAACGCGGGAAATAATGTTATCGGTGCGAGCGCTACACCGCAAACGGTCGTGCGCGAGATGGCGCCGCGCGAAGTCCGTATTGACAGGTGCCTCGGCAGCATGGCGACCAGTGTTTACGACAACTGATCGCGGTCGATCGAACTCGTGCAGCGGCGGTGGTGTGGTCCCGGTCGAGTCGAGGCACGGCTGTTTACGGTGTCGGCGGTGACCGCGTTTCTCCCGGCACGACGACGCGCGGCTTCAAGCGTTCATCCTCGTGACAAACGCGGCTCACAAAACCATCGTCCTGCGAACGGCGCACGCAACGTCGTCGTACAGCAAGTAGTGGCGCGTGGTGCTGTGGACGGAGCAGGACGCAGCGGTGCTCGTCGGGGGATCACGTCAGGTGGTGGATACCCTCGCCTCGCTGGAGCCCGCGGCGCGTCGCACGCAATCTCCTCGAACACCATCGGCCTCGTTATCGTGAGTACCAATTGCATTACAATGTTGTAACTTGCGTAAACTCGGACGGAATCCCGTCGCTCGTACCCGGTATGCGTCCCTGAGGTGAATTCCGCGCGAATTTGACAACGGGTTGGGGAGAGGCCATCTTTGAGGTCGCGATCCTCCTCCTACGGTGTCGGTTCACGCCGGCGAAGGAGGATCGCGATTACGCGAATCTGCGTTACATAAAACCGGCCCAGACACGGCCGAACGCCGTGGGACGGCGGCGAGTAAACCGGTCGCGAGTGTAGGCAGCGGGGGCCTGCCTACGTCGAGTGCACGCGCGCGCGCGCGCGCGCTCGAGATTCGCGATTCTCGCCAATTATTGTCTCGTGATCCGAAGGCCGCGCCGGGCCCCGTCTGGATTCGCAAAATTTTATCTGCCTCGACGTGAATGGAGGCTTAAACGCGGAGCACGTTGCTTACGGAGATTCCATCCTACGAGTTTTTCACACCGACAAAGATAGCAAGCGATTCGTTCGTACGATGTCTCTTTTTTTTTTTGATATTTTGGCAAAAATACTGTTCGTGTGACGACTTTCGGGAAAAATAATAAATTTCCGAATCTAGGCCGAAATAAACGAGCTTTTTACAATGAGTGTCAATTTAATAGAATTTATTATTGTGCTTAAATATCAAGACGATTATATTCGAATACCAACCATCATGATATTTGAACACAATAATACAGTTTTATTAAATTGACGTTCATTATAAAAAGCTAATTTTTTTTAGTCTGCGATGGAAAATTTATTATTTTGTAAATTCGAGAAAAATTTTCTTAGAGCGTATCTCGAAATTTCTCGCTGTTAATAAAACGGAGTCATTTTTCCGCACAATATATCTCGAAAATCCCATGAAGAGAGATTGTGCATAACACTTCTCTTTGGAATAAAATAAGTTTTAGAAATATTCGTATATATTTGAAAAATTTTTCATCTCTAAACTAGAGATGAAAATGATTAAAAAAGACTATAAACTTTGAATTAAAAAAATTAGATAAAATTAGATACAGTTTTTTACTCTGACCTTGAACAGTGTTTTATAATTCATATATATTTTTTCGACATTTAACACCACATAGTGGGATAAAATGAAGTATTTGCGAAAACATTCTATTAGTTTTGATATAGAGATACTGCAGTTATTATTTTTATAACAAAAAGATTGATAATTGAGTTTAATAACAATAAAATAATAATGTTCAAAGATTAATAAAAAATTAAATGTAATATTAAAAATTATAAGTTTAATAATAGTATAGTATAATTTCAAAGAACTAAAACTATTAATATTATAGAACACTTAAAACACATGCTATATTTACCTGTATATTTTACCTGTACTTACATATGTATGTATATTTCAACTGCTTATATTTTAATTAATATTTGCTGCGCAATGAGTACCGCAATCTATTCGCATTATATTTTTTTTGCTAAACGCAATTTCCTACATGAACAAAATGATATCTTTTAGATTTTTGAAAGATATCTTTTGCATTTTTTTCGAAACTTTTCGAAAAAAATGCATTCTTGAAGATCTGTTGGAAATCTAAAAGAGACATTTTATGTGACAAATATCTTTTAAGATGTTTCTTGTCTAACGATATTTTTAAGCATTACAAAGTTATTTTCAATAAAATCCTTTTCGACAACTTCTAGACATTTTCTAGAAATATTGTGAAAATATCTTTAATAAGATATCTTTAAAATATCCACGAACCTCAATGTTTTCTGGGTTTCGTTTCAAGGTGTCTAATTTTCGATTCGTAAACTGCATTTGCAAAATTTATTCTTGTTTCCGTATCTGCCGTAAACCAAGCTCTTGTCGAGTAGTATTACCAAGAAATTATTGAGAATCAAATGGAACAGCAATCACCTTTCGATTTCGCTGCGTCATCGTTATCTTATCTTGATTGACAATAATAGGAAAAATCATTGGTCACGCGGTCTCGCGAGTACGATTGCCTGTTTGGCGTAGTTTCTCCATCCGTGGAAGAAACGACTGCTTCTGCGTGTATACGTAATTAAATTTATCGATCGCCGAGAGAGACGTCGCGGCGGCATTCGAGAATGCGAGAATGTTCGTGGATCGCTCTCACGTTTGTTACGCGCCCTTTCCCCTTTTATTTCGCATTTCCGTCAGCGTGGCAGCGAAAGAATGCAGTTCCGGCGTTGAATTGAAATATCTGTCATAAATAATTATATAGGATTGCCACGTCGGCCTAACCGCGTGATCTTTATGACACAGTTTCCCCTTTTTTCGAATTCGGAAAGAATTCCATTTCTCCGTAACAAAGATGACTGATCAACAGTCTCTTTGCAGTTTCTGAAATTTCAATTTTTAAATTGAAATTGATTAAATTAAATTAAAACGTTAAGTGCATATCGTGATGATTATGTCTGACATTATTTTTTGAAATACATTTTTAATCAGATATAAAATCGAATTTTACTGTTGTCTCTTCTCCACTGACTGATACTGGTTTTTTCGTTATATTATGCTTAAAATTTGACTATATCGTAATTATAATATGACAAAATAAAAGTAGTTCTTTTTTGTAACTTTAACTGCAAAGTTTTCAAAATTGTGACGTGACAGAGCAATTTGGAAATCAGATTTGCATTTAGTGTCAAAAAGCTATAGGAAATGACTAGTTCCATCCTGGTGTTATTTTTTATGTAATATAATCTTTCAATAAATATTAAATAAGTTTACTATAAATAAATGGCACGTGCTTAGTGCATACTTTGTTGTATTTTAACATACTTAGAATTAAATTCAAACAATGCGAATCCGTCCAGCATTCCGGGCAAGTACCTTGCTCTGTCCATTAAATGAATTTCCAAGCGAGTTGACCTACAGATTGGGCTTCTGCCCCATGATTGTCGCCGTCGCGCCGGCACTTGCATGGCTTTCATCACTTTTGCACATGGCCAGAATATAATACCTTATAAAAATCTCGGATGCTCTTCGTTTTTTTCTTTTGCAACAAATATTTATTACACCTATCCCGCCATATCGAGCGGTGCGATTGATTTACGCCTTTATTTACTGCAATTCTTGGAATGTGCTGTAATTCTTTTAAGTCATTTCATTCGAAGATAGCGGACAGATTACAGTGAAAGTAATTCTTGATATCGGTGTCATATCGCAGTTATTGTGATATCGGAACACGGGACAGAGCAGAATCTCGACTGGGTTTATTTCGTGCAACAATATTTCGTAAACTATATAGTTCGTATCGCAATGTAGAATCGGGTTCCATAGTATGCTTTAATAGATGATCACGTAATCCTCGCGAATGGTGCGGCTCTCGCTCATTCGATCCTCACACAGACGCCGATTTTCAATGCAAATTATTGGATCGGATCGGACGATGTATGTGATTATATAATACGCGCATACGGTAACTTGATACGCACATTCGTGTCGAAGAGACTCCGCTCGTCGGCTCCTAACAATTTGCCAGCGCGGTGTTCTCGCGATTCTTCGATCCTCGTGTTCGCTCCTCGTCAATTTATTTATAAATTGTCGACGTCATACCACGTTACAAGACACTGGACAAGATGGAGAGGCTTAAAAGCGGAAAATCATTTAGATCTTGTTCTGGTTGTCCGCCCGAAGGCCGCCAATCGCCGCGAATATCCGCGCCGCGGCTGCCGTTGTTAAGATTAATTATATGCCACAACAGCTTGAAATGATCTATTGTGTCTTAACGGCCGTGTCACACGCTCCAGCCTTGAGTGTAAGTCGAGGGAATTGACCTCGAACCGGATCTGGAATCCTTTTTCTTCGAGGAAGGGTAATGTAAAATTATAAAGGGGTGGTAGGTCTTGCATGTCATGCTAAAAGTCCCATGCTTCGAGTTTAAATGAAACTGCAACTGTCTGGCGAATATTTCGTTTAAATACTCTTACGATCAAGCTCCCAGCTCTTTTGAGTGTATCTACGTTTTAAGGGGGTCTCGCTTTGGTACTCTCTAAAGCTTTGTAGAGTGATTCGTCATTTTAAAGAATTTTTTTACAAATTTTCTTTAAACAGTACAGAAGATATTTTTTTCGCAATTATTAGCAAATCTATATGGACAGAAAAATATCGATTCACTGGTGTCATGATTCAAAATGCATAAATTATCTAAAATTAAAAAATAGAAAAAATTTCAATCTATATAAATGTAGTTTTCGTCTGATCTACAACCAGGATAAAAAATTGATTTTGGTGTGTGCAAAAACAGCAAAGTTTTGAAATAAAAATTCGATGTTTTCATTTCTTTTTATCAAGATTTTTTTCTTACCGAAAATATTGAAAAAGTGGAATTTTTATTTGTAAGTTAGTAGAGTAAGTCTCTCTCTCTCTCTCTCAAAGTTCAAACTATTAAAAAATGATAATCGATGTTTTGAAATTGAAAAGAGTGGGAATACTTCTTCCATGTACCTAAGCTGATTTGTATAATAACATTATGTACGTGTTTCAGCTTTCATCTTTTCTTCGTAAACTTTAATTGAAACGTGTTTAATAGGATAAATAGCAGTGTCTTTATTAATTTGTACACACATAAATACATATGCTTATATACCTATATATGTATAAATTTAAATAGTTAATTGAAGCTGACTTGATCGTTAATCAAAACTCTCTCACACCTTTAGCGCAGTCGATGCGGATAGCGAAAGTTTACCGTCGCGCAAGAGGTTAGCGATTCTACCATCGATCATCTTGATGTTCAAACCTGATCCAAAGCTTGTCGGCTACTTTCATGCCCGATTCATCGTAATTAGCCGAAATATCAGAAATCGAAGCATCGACGTTCATTATTTTTCTCCGCTGTTTATTTTCGTTACTTCCGGTCCTTATAATCCCGCCCGTTTCCAACCCTCATCCCTACAAGCTTAACCGTGTCGTTGTTCCTCCAATTCGTGCTCCTCGTACTCGGGTCCAGATATAATTCACTGGTCGAGAGCTTCACGCAGTCCTTGCTGCGCAGTTTCTGCATCAGACTTGTCGTCGATCCGTCGGTTAATCTCTTGCAGAGCCGGATATAATTTTTCTTTCCCCTCGAGCGATTATCGACGACCAAGACATCGATCTTGTTTTCGTCCGCGTCCTTTTTCGAAGTCACGCCGACGTCCAATCCAAGCAGCATACTCGCCTTGGTGAACTTCTCTCTCAATACATCCTTAATATCCGGGATGTACAGGTGAAAAACACTCGTGTCCTTCTTGTTTTCTGCCGTCGTGTCGTCGCGTCTCTGGTGCCCCTCGTCGAGCTTTTAACCCATTCTTCTTCCGACAAAAACTCTGGAAGCTCCCTCGCTCGATAGCGCGCTTTGTAACCCTTTCGCTTGATTCGCGAGCTGGACGTTCGTAGAGATGCCTACGCGAATGGAGCTTAACGGGAGATTTTTCGATTTGACTTCAGCTTGAAAACCTACGTTCATTTTTGTCGAATCTCTCACAGGCTTCAATACTGTCGTTGGATTCAAGGAATCATTCACAAGTTCATATTCGATCTCCCCGTTATCTCCGTGAATTTCTTTCGGTATGCCAACGATATCTACAAGATTGTTCGATTGTTCGGGTACAATTGTTGCCACTTTTCCAAGATCATACGCATGCTGAGAAAAATACAATCAAACTTGATGTGGCATGTTGCCCTCGAACAGCGTACACCCAGAGAAAAGCTATGGTTAAATTGAGTTAAAGTTATGAAATCGTTTCTTCAACTTGATTTTTTTTAGTTGAAGTGACATTATTATCCTTTCTTTAAAGTAAATAAATTATTTGTTTAAATCATTTAAACAAATTTCTAATTTAAACAACTAATTTTTTAATTCAAAGAAATTACTGACAGAAATGTAAGAAATAATTTAGTTGTTCTGGTTTTAAAAATATACATGTTTCTTTCATTTAAAAAAAGATTTGCGTTGCACAACCAAACTTTTTTATTTCTTTAATTTTAATAAAAGGAACAACCAAAAAATGTCTTCAAATTAAAAAAACTTTTCTTTAATCGTATAGCAATGCACAATTTTCTTTGATTCAAACAAATTTTTTTCAACTTGAAAGAACTTTTCTCTGAGTGTAATCTGGCAAAAAAAGACTTACCGGCAACAATGGTAACAGGTAAAGAAAAACCGTGAAGGGGAGAGCAAAAATGAGAGCGCCCATCTCGATTCGATCAAACGTTCGTCAGATGAACTAATTCCTACTTCTTTATGTAAGTACCCCGAGCGACAATTTACTCTTCGCGGAGTAATCACGCTTTTTTATCCATTTTCGTTTTAATGGACTGCATGTAATTTCGTTCATTTACGACGTATTGTCTGTACAAATATCATCTTTACCGTTTTGAATTTGTTGCGGTCAGTGATTGCATTACGTTCTTGAACTTGAGATTGTTCCTTCTATCGTAATTACTTTATTTCAAAAAAATCATTTTTACGATTTAACTTTTTAAATTCCTTAGTTAATGAGGAAATAGCATGAATATTTTCTTCTACGGAAATCTCAATGATATATGAATTTATTATTCTCCATTAGACTTGACTGTTAATTTCTCTTGCTAATTATCCACGTGATTGCACAGCGTCGGAAACGTCTTCACTACTCTCAACATGGTCCGCGAAATAATTCACCGGCCAATATTACCTTCGGCCAGGATTCATCGATTCAGCCGGATTTTCAGCTATCTGCGAGTTAATGGTCCGTGGCTTGAAAATTTATAGTGCGTATAATCGAAAGTTTGTGTTCGACTCTCTCATCTCCTTGCCTTGATGTATACTTACATCCTGTTTGATACGTTCGATACTCTACTACAAGAAAAACGTGTATTATATCGCATCTCGGGTATATCTATACATGTAGATCGAATTAGTTGAACATTATCATCGTTTCTCATAATGTAACATTATTATCGATCGTTAAATATAATCCTCTCGTGCCTATAATAATTTTCAACACGCTAATATTTTCTTCCTTTACGTCGTAATCTTATTATCGTAAATACAACAATGAATAAAATGTAACTAACTGTATAAGCGAAGACTGTCTTGATCTTGAATCATTAATATTAAAGAAAGTTTATCTTGAAATGGGAATTTTTCTTAATTCATAAATTTCTTTATCACAGTCTTCTGCAACATTCTTCCCATACTCGAAGTAATATTATACATAATTAACAAATTCTAGTTTTGAAATCTTCATTAAATCTGCCAAATAATATTATTTGATTATTACATTAAATTTCGTTGATAAAATGAAGATGAAAAATATAATATTAATTTATTTAATTAAAAACTTAAAAATTTATTTAATTAAAAAATTTTAAAAATTTCTACACTGAAAAAGTTTTTTATGTTCAAGTAAATATATTTAACATCTTTTTCTTAATTTACATAAATATTATATAGTATAAAATAATTTATTTTTAAACTTAGGAAATATTTTTTAAAATCTTACTTGAACATAAAACTTTTTTTAGTCGCTTTACATTCCATGTTTTTAATCTCTCTACAGAGTCGATGATTTTTAAGAATATTTATAATAACTTAATGTACATTATTTTTTTGTCAGCACAAAACAATGAACGAGTTGTGCGCGATTGCGAACGCGGTGTTGCGCCCACGCACATGCCATTTATAGTGGTTCACGTTCGTATTTCCGGTCACGCGATTGTCCGGTCCTTAATTAATCGTCACCGCGATCATCGACCGATTACTGGCACAGAAAGCTTGTCGCATGAAATTCCCTTTTCCCTTCCTTTTTTCTGAATGTTCGAAATCGTTTATTATTTGATGTAAGTAACAACGAGAAACTGACGAAACAAAAAGGAAAGTTGCTGAATGTTGCCTAAATCCTAAATTGCACATCATCAGTATTTAATATTTTTAATTAATATAAGCAACAAGTAGTAATAGAAATATGAAATAAACAAGAAATGAGTATTATAGACAATCATTCAACAGGTTACATCTTGTTTTGTTAACGACACTTTAAAGAATCAATTACAACTTAAAAATCAATGATGTTAATTTTTGATCAATTTATGTGTTAATAATTTGTTAATAATTATTTATAACAATTAATAATAATGCTACTAGATTTTTTATATTTTATAAAAGAAGGTTTAACGTAGAATACTTTACATTCAGTAAACATTAAACTACAATTTCCAACGTTTATTTGCGTCCAAATCAATACCAAATGGGAAATAAAAAAACAATACTGCAAACTTATATATAATTGGTATGCATTCGACGACTTTCCTTTATTTACCCTATTAAACTGTACCGGTTTCCTTTACCATTGCAAATCAACCATTCGCATCTGGTTAAAAATTTAGTACTATTTGTGTGCTAATTTGTTGCACTAAATTTTTGATCAGGTGCAAAGTTGAATTGCGATGGTAGGAATCCAGCTTAATAGAAGTCTCTTATTTATGTATGCGAATGCGTCTATTACATCTCGCTTCGAAGCGCAATGTACATTTCACATCTCCGTGCCAGAAAGTACCGGAAGTTGTGAGCGCATATTACCCATTGTCATGGCCCACCGTTTGCCCCTTGCGATAGGTCGTAATCTTATCTGGCGGCCCTTTACACCTACCGCCGTGAATATGATAAGAAAATCCGTCGTCTTAAGAGTTCTTCTCGCTTTTACCGCTTTGGATTAATTGCCGTAATGCGCTCTGCTAATTAAAAAGTACCGTAAATAATTACCGTAATTAAGTGCAGATACGAGTCTAACGGCAGTTCTGCAGAAACTTCAGTCATGCCTGAAACTCTGTTTCACATGAAAATCGATGAAATGAGCATAATTTTTTTTCCTTTTGTGGGGAAGGGGGGTAAATTTATTATACTTTTTCGTGCATAATTTTTTCATAATTATACTGAGAAAAAATTTTGTAAAAAAAATTAAAATATTTAGTCCGATACGTGCAACTAAAAATATTGTGAGTTGATTAAGTAATTCTCAATTAAAAAATTTTAATAATTGACGTGAATGAACTGTACCTTTTTTCGTGCAACTAAATAATTGTTGAGTCAACTCAATGTTTAACTGAACGTATTGGACTAAATATTGTAGTTTTTTTTAACAAATGTATTATATAAATTACACATTTCTTGCATCATATAGTTTTATTGCGTTATGGCACGCTGAAGCGTACACTAAACGACAATTTGCGAATTGACATAGTTGAGACAATTTACTCAACAGTATACCGACGAAATTTCCATCTCGCGCGATCTCGCGAGATGGATTGCGCGAACGAGAACGACGTCGTCGGGGAGGCTTACGCGTTTCCGGTAGAAACAATTTATCGCTCGCCTCGCGACGACTCGGTCGGATTACGAAGATGATATCAGTCATTTTACCACGGCAATTAACGCCACCGACCATGGACGCGCGAACAACCCCAAGAGCTTTTGTTTTCCGATGAGCGAGCAAGATGCACATATCGCAACTTAATGCTGCTATCATTAATCATTCAGTAAGCATGCATTTAATTTGATTTCCTCGGCGATCAGATTTATCTATCGTCGTACACTTTCGTGTATTTTTACGAGAAAGTGTTAGTCGCTTTCGTATTTTATCGATTAAATTAACGACCATGAATAATTTTCAGAAATCAGGACAGCACGAGAAATGTTCGTATGAGCAAATTATCAAGCTATTGTAAATTAAAAATGTACGATCGGTCGAAATAATCCAGTCAAAGAACGCGATAACGGAGTTACACTTCTTCCTCGTTTTCAGCCTCGCACACTTTCGCGTTGCTTTACAAAATACGACTTTAAACGTTCGTTGAGGGAAAAGAAGGATTTACGACGGAAATAATTTTCGGAACTCCCGAGAGTTTATTCGGCACCGTGCGCTCTTAACGGCCAGCATCTCGTAAAATCTTCGCGCCGTACTCTGCCTTTCTCTCCTCTCCCTGGTTCATTGACTTCGTTTACGACGATCGCTCATTTTCGATTTTTTGCCATAATTCGCAAGTTACTGTAAAAGTATAATTTAACCCTCATGCGAGAATCAACAAAAATACTCAACAATTACTCAAACATTTCAAGTGAGTTCTTATCACGATATTACGAAATTGAATCTTATTACGAAGAAATAGCTCGATGAATATAAGAATATTAGGATTTAATTGTAATCTTAAGGTAGTAAATGTAATTTAGAAGGTAGATTATTTTAAACGATTCATTAACGATCTCACACGTAGGAGAATATTTAGGCGAACAAGCTCGGAAATGGCCGGTCGGCGAAACGAGCGATTTCGAATATCGGTGCGCTCGGCGTTTTCTTCGCTCCGTCGTCGTTCCGCGCCGCTTTTTCTGCGACCGATAATAAGCGGTCGCACCAAATTGGCCGATCATTTCAGGTGAGTCTACCCTACGCGGACCTAGTAGTTAACATCCACCTCCGTCCGGTTATTATCCCGCGGGATACAGCCTCCCGCGTCTCTCCATTCCCCTAGTTGCTCTCCTTACACCTCGTAAAGGATAGACATCAACGGGCAAATAAGTATACGCGAGGCTACACGGAAACACACGTATCTCTCACTACTTGTCACTAGAAAGATAATTGAAGACGGCGTTAAAAATATTACCCATCTCTTTGAGATTTTTTAAAAATTTCTTTTCACACGACTTTACCGCTGTCTACACAGAAAAAAAATTAATATCAAATCAACAATTCATTGTTTCATATATAAGCAAGAATATAAAATCTTAGAAGAATTTATAATCTTAAACAGATATAATTTGCTTACATGGAGAAAATTTTTCTCTTTACGTAAGCAAATTATGTCTGATTAAGATTATCAAATTCTTCCAAGAAGATTTTATATTCTTGCTTATATATGAAACAATGAATTGTTGATTTGACTCATTTTTTTCAGTGACTTAGAAATGGCTTAAAGATATATCGGATATAGAGTCCCTGCAATGTAAATATAATTTGGAAATGTATTTAATATTAACACTTCAAATAAACTGTATACATGGCATATGAAATTTATGTGAATAAGATTAAATATTAATTTAATTTAATTTTAATTGCTTTAATTTTATTTAATTTTATTTAATACGTTTATTTACTCTATTCGTTATATTAAAAATTAAATTATTTTTTTATAACATTCAGAAAAATCTCAATTTTTGTGAAAGTATTCAAAATGATTTATACAAAATTTTATTGTGATTGTTTAGTTATTTTGTACATAAATAAATAAATTTTGTTAATTTATTTTACAGAACTGATCTCTGCATTGCAATGAAACTTTACATAAATCATCTTGAATATTTAAAGTACTTTAATAAAAAAAAATTCAGATTTTTTTTTATTTCTTATTTCATTATTTCATTATTGTAAAGGAGGGCGTAAGAGAGTGTCGGAATTAAACGTAATATTAGTTTTAGAAGAACTTTATTTGACACGTCCGCACAGTTCAAGCGTTAAAATTAATCTGCCATATAGATGTTCCGGGTTCGCCCCGGAGTAATTGTTTTGTACATAGTTACGCTTATCTCTTTTATATCGATATCAATCCAGAATCGACTACATTATTAATTATATTTTCATTAGAACACTTCTTATTGAAATAACTTTTTATTCAGATAGAAAATTGCCGCCAAATTTTTTCTACTACTTTCAAATGCATTTTGTACTTTTTTCATAACTTTCTTAATATTTTGAGAAATGTTCTATCTTACGTCCATAACATCAAAGTCGAAAATATTTCACGTACATTATCCCAACGCGTGTTGCGTCTCCGCCTTTCTGTCGTTTCTCGCCGCGCCGTTTTTTTTTTGCGTTTTCGAAAAAGGAGAAAATGAGCAGCCTCCTCTCATTCGGCTCCTCAGACATTCAAGCTACTTATTACGCGCGATTCCTCACTCCATAGATAGCAAGGAAGGATTTCCTTTTTGTTTTCCTTCCACCTCCGCGCTCCTTCATCATGTCCCTTTTCATCTCTCCCACGATCTACCTCGCTGTTCTATCCGCCGCCCTGTGTACTCGGTGCGCCTCTACACGCAGCTGCAATTGTAGAAAAGAAGCTTCAACTGGAGCAAAAAATCTCCATCGCACAGCCTCTTTTTCCTCCGCCCAAGGTTGTATCTTAGAACGAATCGCGGTTTCCCATCGAAGGGTGTTACACGTTTACACGACCGATGAAAGAAGTTTCCGCGAAGTGAAAATCTCCCAATGTTTTACGTATCTTGAAGAAATTCTTTCGAAAGTAAAAAAGTCTTACGATAAACGTAGCATGCAATTAATTAATTTATAATAATGATTAAGGATGTATAGGATATACAGTCTCTGCAAAGTAAATAAAATTTGGATATTTGTGTTTAGTAAGAACACTTCAAATAAACTATTGATAAATTATATTTTTTTAATATTAAGAAAAATCTCAATTATTGTAAGTGTAAGTACTTTAAGTATTCAAGATGATTTATACAAAATTTTATTATGATTGTCTAGTTATTTTGTAAATGAATAAATAACTAAATTTTGTTTATTTTATAGAACTGATCTCTGCATTGCAATGAAACTTTACATAAATCTTGAATATTTAAAGCACTTAAATAAAAAAATTCAAAATTTTTTCTATTATTTCTTATTTCATTATTAATTATATTTTCATTAGAGCACATCTACTTTTTCTTGAAATAACTTTTTATTCAGATAGAAAATTGCCGCCAAATTTTTTCTACTATTTTTAAATGCAATATAAAGTAATGTGTATTTTTTTCATAATTTGTTTAATGTTTTGAAAAATGTTCTATATATATATATATATATATATCCTCTTAAAATAACGTTAAAATAACGTTATACAAAATCACAGTCTCGGTTCCAATATTAATTATTATCCACTCGGATTATAAATATTTTTAAAACGTTGCGAATTGTTTTAAATGCTAAAAAAATTTATAATGTTTTTTTTCCTAACTTGAATAATTTTTTGAAAAATCGAACAAATATATTTTAATTTCTTTCAGATATAGAGGCATTTTTTTCGCGCAACGGAGAGATTAATCTGCAAACAAAAATACTTACCGTATTTGTCTCATCCATTTCGGTTGTACCTTCCGGCTATTGAGGTCTATTTGCTTAGATCTTCTCTTTCCCCATTCACCGATGCGCGTATCCTATTAGCTGTCGTAACTGGCGCGAGGAACGACTAGCCCACTTGACCTTATACGCCGAGTTCAACGTTTTCCATATTATCAGGAACATCCTTTTCAAAACGTCGCGTCTGCAAATTGGCATAAAGTGCTTGAGCGACAATAACGTCCTCCTTCATTCCGTCTTCTCTCCTCCTTGCTCCTCTTCGCCTTCTTCAATATCTTCTCGTCTCGTCTCGTCTCATCTCAATCCGTCGTGGGTGGTGGATGATTCAGCTACGAGTACTATTATGAGTACTATTTTATAAAGAAAAAAGCTCCACTTTCCAAGCAGTCTAGCCAAAAAGTTGATCGGCTATCCAAATCGCAAAAAATCTTATTAAAAATATATGAAACATCAATGAGCGCATTCTCTAGAATTTTCGACAGTTTTCGATTTAAATAGATGCGTGTAATTTTTGTAATTAGCGGTTCTTCCTGTTTTGGGATTTGTCAACGATGATATATGACAGTGATTACGTAATTATGTCAAGAGCGTATCAGATCCCGGAGTCCTCACTTATGGTATTGACCTTTCCGTCGCGCACGTGCTTCTGTGGGACTGAAAATAGACGAAGTGGGGTGGCGACAAATAAGGTCGGTTACACATGCATAAGAACGAAATTTAGTCGACCCCGCTCAATAAGTTCTTAGAAGATATAGAATGATTAATTTCGTGGTGAGACTTCGTGTCGTCGTTAATCATCTTCTAATCCGGATATGTCAAGTGGAGAGTCGTGAGCATTTTCAAAATAGTTTCGTACAGAAAAAACATTCGCGACAAAATGTTCCTTTGAAGATAAAGAAAAATATTTTGGAAAAGATGCCTTTATTTAAAAAAGAGAGATTTTCTAATGTTGGGCCTCCACACTGAAATAAAAGTCTGGTTGTAACTACCAAATGTATAGTGAAATAGTATCAACTTATACCAGATTTAATAATACTTACTAAACATTTAGTAAAATAAAATTATTTTTGATTATATTGATAAAATATTTCATTGATACTATTTCACTATACATTTGGTAGTTACAACTAGACTTTTTTTTCAGTGCAGTATTATTATAATGTATCCACTGGAATATTCTAGACAAGAAAATGATAGCTTACACTTGGCTGAGACCACATGCGATAGTATAATAGATAGGTAACAAAAGTTCATCGAGGCCTGTGTCACGAAATGATAGACTGTTAACGAAGTTGCATGCTCGCGTTCTTTACATTGATGATCGCGCCAACTTCTGACAGCTGTGTCGACATGCATCGTATCAGCTTTCGCGGCTGAGATGCATAACTCGCTAGCGAGCAGTTGAAACGGGAATCAAAAGAGAAGAAGGGTGGAAAACACGATATCGCGGCTTTTCTTTCGACTGCATTTTCGATGCATTTTCGCCTGATGTGAGACGGATGCATCCCGAGACATCCTACGGTCGAAAAATAAGCTGGAAATAATGCACGATTTTCTAAACAAGAGCTCTCGCAAATTTTCAGCCTGAAGCTCTCTGCTTTTTTTATATATTTATACAAATCTCCATCAACCATGTGGCGCTGCATCTTTTAATTCTTATTCGCCTCTATCTCGCACGAGCAATTTGTTTCACACGCGTGTCGTCTCTCCCGCTAAGCAGCTGGGGTAAAAAAGTGGCCGGGCTCGGTTTGTCGTTCGCTCTAGAAGGCTCTGTCTGATAACTTAGTCGTCACGTTCCTCGCGGCAACGTACGTCGTGCAGGCACGAGTTCTCTTACGTTTCCATTCCTCGATTGAGTCACCGATGGTACATGATCTAAGAGTCGATCTAACAATAAGTAAGAGCTATTATGATTTCCACGTTTACGTCACCATTGTTTTTACACTATGAAACATTTCGTTTCACAATTGTCTACTTACACGGAAAAGTTGCTCTGATTGTCACAACGCTGTCTATGTTTGGAAAAGAAATGTTCGTGAATTTTCAAATTGTATTGATATTATATTGAATACAGTTGTTGAGACATGCTCATCTATGGCATCCTTCTCGTGCATAGTATTTATATCCCACTCAGCGAAATGTTTGTAATAAACTCGTGTTCTTCCGGTTGAATCTGCCAATATAATTTATAAGCTTATAAGCTAATTTCATGACAGATTGGCGACAAATTCTACTCAATTTCTGCTGTCAGTTTGCATCAGACTGTTGAATTGCGTGCAAAGCTGCTCTGTTTCTGCCATTAATTTGCTGCTAACAATAAGTGATGCATGTGAACAGATTCTATTATATTTCTGATAGAATTCTGTCGTCACCATCTGATAATACGGTTATATTACGTTGTAATCTAACCGATATTACGGTTGTAACTTTCATGTAGCAGCTATACTTGTTAAGATTGGGACAATCATGCAAGTCACTTCCAAAGCACTATGGTTCCTATAATTCTTTTCTTGCATAAATAGGCGTAAATTTTGTACAAAATAATATTATTCTATTATAGCAACCTTGATTTTCCTCTGTGTGACTTTTTGTCTTATACTTTCGTGACCAAATTTTCTGGATTGGTTAACAGACGCGAACAATCGATTTTCACGGTTACCACCGAGGGGTTGGTCACGAGCGATTATAGTGTACAAAAATTGCCCTTGATACGGATTGCCTTG
>QKQZ01041503.1:0-15102 GCA_003595255.1 Solenopsis fugax
AGGCTTTTCAGTTCAATTTATATTTATACATTAACGGTCTAAACTTCTCTCTAAATTTAATATAAAAGAAAAACGAGTAAGAAGTTTTATAAAGAAAAATGAATTTGCTCAAGTAAATTACGATAATTGCAGTACCTATATGGCATGACAGTAGAGGGAGTCCGAGAGACTTGACCATATGGAAGAGTTGATTTCAAATATCTCATTCAAATTTCGTTCTAAGTGCATGATTGTCAATCAGTGCGAATCATCGGCCGCTACTATGTCACGCGACTACATGGCGTTCGGCAGTGCGTTTCAGTTGTGAGCGAAACAAACGTATTTTAACGTGCTTAGAGTGAAAAAAAATATGTATATATGTTTCATCGTTATTCTTTTATATGTTAAGGTTTGTAAAAATATTATACATTATTTACACCACACATTATTGTAGTATAAAGTAGTTAATGTTTTCATCCTATCATTTTTACTTTTTCTCCAAAATTGTATCAAAGTCAAGAGGGTACTGGTTGGGACTTTTGAACCACTCGAAATGGGGAGAGATGACCAGTGAGGCTGCGGTCAATCAGACACTACAAATGCTTCGAAACATTTGATTAACCAATCAGAACAAAGAATTTTACAAATTGGCCAATCAAGAGATGCTTCAAAGCATTTGTAGCATCATCTTGACCGTACCCTGGTTCAACTCTTCTCTCTTTTATCCATGAAGATTTCTATCAGGTAATACTGAAGGAAACTGTCTTCTTCATCGATTTGGCTCTTTGTGTTATTGTGTATTTTGGTACATAGAACACAAATATGAAAGAAATAGTCTTTGTTCTCAAGCAGGTAAAAAGTTATAAAGTGTAAAGTATGATATTCTTGTGAGGTTAGGAAATTTGTCATATTGATGGCATAGAGACACGAGAACTTGTGTACATTTAAATAAATGGACGGGATGTACTTTCCATGTAAAGTGACGTCTATGTTCCTAACAGCACATGATATTCGTATATCATACCTATGCTGTTAGGAATTCTATCGGTGTAATAGATTTCTTAACCTCATAAGTGTCTTTTACATTTTATAACATTAACAATTTTTTCATTTTATTTTATTTTATTTTTTTACATTAAATGTGATTTTAATGTCTAAAATTTATGAAATTTAAAATAAATTGAAGTCAAAATATGTTTTTCAATATTTTTTTCATGAATTTATAGAGTATGGTCAAATCTCCCTACCCGATGGATCATGTCTCCCACCCATAGGGGAGACATGAACAAAATCTGCTTTTATTTTAAATCAATATGATACTTACATTTATAAATTTATTGAAATTACAATATCCATAAATTGTGCGCATATCTTAAGGCTTTACTTATTATCATATTTTGATATGATTGAAAAATCCATATATCAATTATACTAAATTTTATGGATCTTTAAGTAAAACGTGGGTCAAGTCTCCCCGACTCCCCCTATATTTAAGAAAACGATGCACAGTAAGAAAGTTAAAATTTGCTCAAATCTTACTGAACATCTTATAACCATTGAAAAAGCAAAATAGTACATAAATTATTGATTCCAGATAAACTATAATTCAAAACAATATTTTTTACCGAACTTCACAAAAAAATTATTAATTTTTAGAACAAGTTAATGTTCCATAAAATCATCATTAGATGATATCTTTACAGTACCTCGATAAAGTAACGATAAAAGTAACTATTCAAATCGTTATCAATACCGACAAAATGTAACTCGTTACCGTTACCATTACAAATTATGAAATGTAACGCCGTTAGTTATTCGTTACCGAAAAAAATAATTGTAGAGGTAACGATGTTACAAGTAACGCGTTACTTCCCAACCTTGCATGTAACCAATGTGAAGTTTAAATTATTTAGATTGTTGAGAATTGGAGATCTTTTACATTTTTATTACCATCTCAATACCGATAACATATTTGTATTTGTTTTGTTTACATTCTCGAAGCTCGCTCTCTCTATCTTTGGTCGATGTCAAATTTTTTCTATTTATTTGTGTAAATTCACTAACAATTTAAAGATATATAAAAAATCAATATAAAACTCGAATAATATAAAAACATCTATAAATATAAAAAATCAATTAATATAAAAATAACCACAGTAAATTGATTTAATTTGAGGATATATAAAAATCGATTGCTATAATAACCATTGTGTTTAAGATTAACGATGTATCGTAACACATTGACCTCGTTTACAATTTGATTTACACTTGCATAGATATCGTAGCAAATTTCGTCAAACTTTCTCTGTTATCTGACCATGTATTACACTGAAGAGAGTGTAGATTTAGCATCGAAACGTATGGTTGTATGTACATACACTATTGTCAATATATCTAAATTATATCTAATTTGGAGGAGTTGTTTGCTGCACGCTCGAAGAACCGCGTTGGTTCTCATTGGCAATTATATTTATTTAGTCGTTAGAGCCAGTTCTATTTACTTATTTATAATATTTTTGTTATTTTTATAACAATGAAAGTAAATAACGTAGCATTTCATTATTCAATCAGTGCAAACTGCACTGAGAGAAAAGATTTTGTTAATTTAACAAAATTTGTAGATATAATGACAACAAAATCACTTTTGTTGTCACTATATGTACAAATATTTGTTACAGGTACTGGACATTTGTTAAATCAGCAAAGTCCTTTCTCTCAGTGTGTAATCAGTAAACTTTAACAATTGTGGCTCTGTCGTTTTATCAGTGATATATATATATATACATACATCTTGATAGTTACATGTGTTGATACTATGAAACGTATTCACACAGAAAAGCATTGGGCATGAAAGATAGTTGATCGTAGAACGAAATGGTGATACCAGGGAGATTTCAACGCACCGTATGATGAAGTACAAGCGGGATGTTATGACGCGCGGCAAATGCCTAACATTTCTGGGTTGTGACAAATAAAGGCATAAAACAGGCGAAAACAGATGATAAACATTTGAGCTGTTTCTTGAAAAATCTTAGAAGACGATTTTTCTTAGTAAGATGATTGTTGAAAATTGAATTTACGTATAAGAAATAAAACTTCTCCAGATGTCCACGAAGAAGAAAATATGAAAAGTACACATGAAGGATTTATATCCACTCCATGAAATGGAAATGCTTGAGAATGTATTATAATGTTTTCTTGTATGTTTAAAATTATTACTGCAGATTTACAATGCATAAATAACGGGTATATAAGAATTGTTGCCATCGTATTTATTTCTAAAACCCACGTGCATCGCAATGGGTAAAATGAGCAGGATGCTGTGGTAAGATAAGATCCTGATTGGAAGCTCGTTAGAAATTTACTCACGGTAAATCGTGGATTACGACGCTCGAGGAAAATATAATTTGGAGGCTCTTAAGCGGTAATCGTCCTAAGCAGACAAGTTTTCTCATTGCCAACTAACTGGACGCTAATCCGACGGTAATTAAATAGCACTCCGTTATTGCTCGAACTTAATCAGCTCCGTAAGCACAGAGACGTAATTAAAAAAAANAAAAAAAATAATAAGACTTTTGTATTCATCAATCATAAAACACAATTCGTTTATGATATAAATTACCGATATAAATTCATTTAATGATAAATTTAAATATTTTTTAATCTATAATTGTATATTGTAATAATAATTTGTGTATAATAAAATAAAAAATTATTATAATAATTATATATTTTTATACTATAAATGTGTAATAAAATTTTATTTTTTAGTTTATTTTAAATTAATATTTTCAAAAATTTTAATTTGTAATTATCCATACATTACAAAACATTTCAGCAATATTGTAGAAATGTTGCAAAGTTGCTGTAACATTACTTGAACGTTTCATGATGTATGTGTAAACATGCATAATTAAAATTGGAAGTTTAAATTTAAAATTTTTTTAATTAAAAGGTTTTCAATTAAATTTTCTGTAAATAAAATTCTATATTTTTATACAAGAAAGAAAGAGAAATCTTATTAGAAATGCATTTTATCGAATTGTGAAACGCAAAATATTAAATATAATAATATAAACATAGATTTTATTTTGTTATTTATTGTGCGAACAAAATATGAAAGGATAGAGCTTAATGTTGTTGAACAATAATTGCTTGTAAAAAAATCTGATATTTGTCTGTGCAAGTTGCCCGGGGTAATACTCTTATTGCACTTTTCAGTTGTATATATATAATTAATAAAACACTTTTTAATAAATTTTACTTTCAATTAATAGCTTTTAAAAAAATTATTTATATTGAAGATGACAGTTATATCTCTTTTCTCGAAAGAGCAACTGAAAGTTTAATCGTAACATACCGAGAGATAAAAGGTCGCGATAAGTAAAAGCGGGGTATCTCGTATATCGTTTGTAACTTAAGGGAGTATGTATAAATTTAGCGTACAGAAACGGAAGCTTTATCTCATATACAAGAAGACTGGTTGGATCGTATTTTCCTCTTTAAATTCGAGAATATTTACATCATGTCAGTCGATGTTATAAATTGTTCAACCAACTCAGTACGAAAAATAATTATAATAACCATTAGTATTAATACTATAATATTATAAATAATCTTTCTTTAAAGATAACGGATGAATAATTAATAACAAAATTGATTCTTAATTGCTTAATAATAAAATTTCTAAAATATATAGGATAAATTATAAGACATTCTCTGTATTTGAATCTGAATGAACATTTTTATGATCCTTCGTATCATTTACTTTTTAAAGAAAAATCTTAGGGCAGTTTAAATGCATTTATTTATCCAAAGATATGCTTATGTCATAGTTTGCAGATTCATCAATAAGAATTTTTAAGTAGCATATAACAAAAAGCTTAGCATTATTTAACTTCGCATAAATCTGAATAATTGAGAGTAATATCTTTATTCCTTGTTTCGAAAGTATTTCAAATGTCCCAGGTCGAGATTCATGCATTTGAAAAGATTGAAAGAGAGCTACAACAAGGTTCACGGAATTGCTTTGTGATACTTAAGGAAGGCATTGTAATTGTAAATTGCTTTCCAATCCTCAATGGTCCGTTTTCTTCGAGTTCACGATATCTTGAAGCAAATATGAAATTTTCTCTGGAGAGCAGGATATCAATGATGCACACAATTTGCATCGTTTGAAAACATTACCATCCATGATTGAATAAATTCATTTGTACTATTGAAATAAGAGTGGAATATTGTAGGGAAAAGTATACGCAGAGTAATCACATATTGAGTCAGAAAGCGTTTGATATTGTAATATATTGGATTAGGACTGCATTGTGCTTGTGATTCTCAGTTACGCATACAATAAAAGCATATAATTATATAATTACAGCATTATGTATGTATATTAATACAGTTCTTAATTAAGTAAAATATGTCACGATAATTATAACCAAATTATATAATATGAGCGTGTATTGTCCACGTATTGTGTCATCAGAGAATTTGTGTATTTTACTTAAAAATATTCATTTTATTCTCTGATGATTTTTAAACAGTAATAATGTTATAACATGTACAACATATCACTATGTTAACTACTATTAAATTTTGAAACAAATTAAAATTAAATATTGCTTGAAATAGAATAAAGGATTATTACAATATTATTATATTAATTAAAATGCATTTTCACGTGACAGCAACATCATAAGCTAATATTAATTTATAAACTAATATTTTATATAAATAATTAATAGAATACAGATATTAATTAAAAAATAAATATTAATTTTCTTTATATTTAATTGTATATTATAGTAATTGTAAAGATAACATCCGTTTGTGTTTTAGGTTAATTAATAGTGCAATTAATTCAATTAATTTTGCACTTGTATCAAAGTAGATAGTAAACAAAAACCTTTATTTTTCGAGGAAGGGTGCTTATGTATGACTTGCGTGGCAGTAAGATTTTCAAGTATGGATGATATTTAGATCTTCTTTGATAGGTCAACTGTTGCTTGAACGCCTCGAGATCTTCCATGTCATATTCGAGGATTACAAGTTTACTGTATAAACTTAGTTTACTTTTCTATACTGGTTCTTGTGTATGGTACACATGAGATCGAATAAAATTTCATGTTTTAAAGAAGTATAGTCTGGAAATTTGAATCAATTTCAATGCGGTTTTATTTTTAAATGAAAGCTAATGAAATGTAAAACAACTTTGTTGAGCTACATTTTTTTTGCTTCCTTCTTTATTAAATTAGATTTAAAGAAGAATTAGATTTAGAAAGTTAAATTTAAAAAGAAAACTAGATTTAGGAAGTTTCTTTTCACCTAATTTAACACCAAGCATACATTGATATTAAACTTAATTATTCAAACCCTGATTTAGCTTGAGAAAGATATAGATTAACAAAGTCCCTAAATCTTAACTTAAGAGTTTAAATTGAAGTAGTAACTTAATTTTAGTAAATAAAGCTAATAAATTACGTAAGACTAAATTATTATTTTTATTTTTTTATTAATTTTGTATAAAACTTATTTTTAATTTATTTATTTTCCTTAGTTATTTATAATAAAATAAATTTTGAGCTTTCACATCTATTGGAGAATACTTCCATTTTTTTTTGTATAAAGTTTATTTATATTAAGATCTAAAGAGATCATATGATTATTTATAATGTTTTTGTCTGTTACGAATTTGTTATGTTTTCGAGTATTAAATTGTTTAAAAAGCGAATTTAAAATTTTTAATTTTCGTATCTCTTGGGTTTTCTGACACAACTGTCTTATTGGTATTATAAATGATTCTATGATTTTTTAAAATCAGAATTTTATAAACTGATACTAATATAACTTTCAAGCCTAATTAGAGTTTGAATATTTAAATTTAGTATTAATATCTGTCTAATGTTAAATTACATATCAAATAAATTATCTACTGTTTGATTGAAAAATCTCTAAATCTAACTTCTTCAAGTAAAGAAAAGAAACAAAAACTATTTTAGCTCTAGAAAATTGTTCTAAACTTTATTAGATTTTATTTTAAAAAATCACATTATAATTTGAGATTTAACTTTCGAGATTGTAGCTTTTTTTGAAACATTAAATTTCATTCGATTCCACTGTACGTAGATTATCTCATGCTTATCTCTTTAGAATTGCTCTTTCTACAGTTTGCGTGGGCACTCGTGAATTGCACCGGAAGTCAAGGACGCAACATTAAGTATTCAAAAGAAATACAACGGTATTGACATTTTCAAGTGTAAGAAACATATGATTGAATATGATGTAAATAATATTTTGCAAGTTTGATAACGGTAATTTCATTGCACTTGAATATTCGTCAAAGAATTTATTATTCAAGTTTGATTCTCTTATTAAAGGAAAACCAGCGGAGCTTAAATAAAATACAGCGAGCATTGCTTGCTAATATAATACGTGATCTTTATCAGAGAATATGTAATTTTTGTGAATAATACTGATAGTTTTTTCGACAATCGTTTTATAGCAACAGAGAGAAATATATCACGATCAGAGTACGTTTCTTTAAGTTTAGTATCGATTTATATTGATGCGTGAGGAATCGGACATGTGTGTCTCCTGGGAGCTACTCTGCAGATTTATGTAGAGTCGAGAGAGAGATGAATATTCTACAAAATCACCTATGAAAACGTATATAAATATGCGACACAGGGGAGAACAGATAGGGACGAGGCATAGATAGATCGGGATTTTAAAAAACGGTATATTTTTGTGCATTTTTATTTTTGGCTTTTAATTTTTTGTTTTCGATATTACTCTATATTTTTTGAATGATGATGTAGCACGTAAAATGTATTCATGTCTATTTATTTCATAAATGTTATTATGTTTAGTATATAACATGCATTTAAAATAATATTAAATTATACAAAATTGTTGTATCGCGTAAAAGGACAGACGAGAATGGTTTTCAAAATTGCAATAATCAAAGATTGATTTAACATTATTTATGCTTTATATTCTCTATTCCACTGATCTGCGATTATCGTTTGATAAATCATATGAATTGTCAAAGCAATCGATAAATAAGCACTTCATAAGAGGGAAACTACGAAAAGTTGTAAGTGATAAGATTGTGAATTTAATAAATTGTAGTTTCTGAAAATTAGCTTTATAAACTATTATTGTCCTTTTCTAAAATATTCACAATATTAATATATTTACTTATCAACTTTAGATTAAAATGTCAATTGTAGTTGCTATTTATAAATTTAAATTGTTATACATATTAATATATAGATGTATACATATATACATGGATATATATTATGCTATACATGTTATTATATTGTAATAACTATACATGTATATATAATACATATTGTATTATAATATATTAGTACACATATCTATAATAATATAATATAATAAATATTATATCTATATTGCATATGGACTATGAAACATTATATTATAAATACATGTAATATAATGTTTAATAATATATATTTTAAATTTGCATTGTAATTTCTTGTGTAGAAATTACATTTTTATTTTTTTTTATTTTAGAATTTTATGAATGTTTCCGTATAAATATTATTACAATAATTGCTACAATTGACATAATATTTGTTTTTGAGTAAAATCTATCGTCAGTAAAATGGTATAATTTATTAATTTATGTGATTATTTCACAATTACGGTTATTAAAACTATTTATAAATTATTTGAAATATTAAAATATTATGATCGCACAAGATTGAAACAAAATATGTGAGATAAATCCGAGAGTCTGATATTATAGCCTGACACGATAATATAACTGCATTTTAATTATATTCTTTGTCAAATTATGTCAGACAAATATAATACGTTTATACGAATGAAAATGAATAAATACATACGAATTATCAGTAATAAATACTACTTGAAAAAAATGCTCGACGGAGAATGATAAAGCACAATTTTGTTGTATTAGTTGGAAATGACAACTCAGATCCAGAATTGATATGTACGCCCGTGATGCGTACGCGCGATTATTGTATTTCAGTGTTTCACCTTCTCCTGTCATCGTTCTAAAGCGTTGAAGTAGATAATGGACGTATCATCCTCCTATCAAATCGTCAAAAGGTTGCAAGGTTTTTTTACTTATTTCAGTTGACCTTTCTGCACTCAAGTCTGTGTCCAGGAAATATTTTGACAAATGTGTACAAGTCATACGGACGTTGATTTGGATTCATATTCATGAAATCGTCATTTATCGTCATTTCTACTGGTTTAACACATTAAAAATATTAATTTTTATAATATAATTTTATTTTCTTAAATAATCACAATAATAATATTTTTCCACATTTATTTACCTGTTAAAAAAGTCCCGAGAAAGTTGTCAATTGTCAGTTATAATGCTAAATATATAATGGTTATAACGTATTCAGGCGTGGGTAGCCCAAAATTGTTTTAAATTCTGGTAATTAATACAAACTATTTTAATTTACTTTAATAAAACATTACATATTTATAAAAGACAATAGTTTATTTTTTATTTTAAATCTAGAATACCTTATGTAATCCATCCTTCATTGTATATACACATACATTCTTCGTAAAGATGTAATGTACGAACAGTATCTTTATGGTATAACCGCAACTACATATTATTATATATTTGCAAAACAAATAATAGATCTTATCATTTTACATATTAAATAAATGTACAACAGTATACGGACTATATAAAGGAGAATGCGACAATAATACATCAACGGAATTCGTATGTACTCCATAGTGTCGAATAGCTCTATCGCACGTTCGAATTAAGACTGACGTATAGTTGACTACAATTTCACCGGTAGGATTGTTTTTCCGCGAGAAAGGAGCTGCGGACATTATCTCGTTGTATTGAAACATTACGGCTTCTGCGTGCCTACACTTCCACGACTGTAAGCAAAATAAACACGGTCGGTGAGTGCGAAGGTTGAAACCAAACACTAGTCGAAACGATAGAAACTTTGCAACGATCGTTACTAGATATAGGGTGATTAAAAATTACAATTGTAATTTCGTATATTTTCGTATCTTGTACAGTATACCTACCTTTGACCCAATAAGTCGGAGTCTGAAATAGTCGTGAAATTTGTATTATGACGACGTTGCTTTCTGACATTTAGCGGATACTTTTGAAAGCTGCTTGCATGCTCTTTCAGCGTTGCTTAATGCAAGCGAAGGTGTAAAGCGGCGCAAAAGGCAATGTATGATGTTATAACAGTACCGGTCCAATCTTTATGATTACCACGTAAGGCTTTTGTAATTACTGAGTAGGGCTTCGCGCCGCTTATCTCGCGTCGTTAAATTCTGACTATACCGCTAATTACACGTGTGCGACGTGTGCGTCGAATCTCTGAATGAAATAGCTTCAGAATAACTAGCTAAAAATAGAAGTAACTGTTAGTAATAATTTTAAAATACTATTGAAGGTTACAGAATTTAATTTTATTCTATAGAAGTTTATTCTAGAATTCCGTTGAAGGGTACTGAATTTAATTTTACCTAAGTAAATCTCTCTTTGTAACATAGGTAAAATAACTTTCTGTAGTCCAATCAATTTTTCACTACTTATTATAGATGAACCGACTGACTGATGGATAATTGTGTTCTCGAAAGATTTATGAGTCCAAAAAATCTGAAAAACTTTTGATACACTGTTTGATCATTTAGGAATACGATTATATAATTATATAATCCGGAACATTTTTTACTTTTAAAAAAAGTATAATTATTTGATAAAAATCAGTAATTTTGTAAAAAAAGTAGGAAGAAGATAGTATAGAAAAAGGGAAACTTTATGCAAAAAGTTAGTAGTTTATTTTAGATATGATCACTTAAAAGTAGCTTGAAGAAAGAAATATATTTATAACGTAATATTATATATGTGATACTCCGCATTCTTTACAAAAATACGTGTGTTTGTTCTTCGTAAACTGCCTTTTTTACGAAGCACGGCGATAAAAAGTTATTTTTATTGCATTTCTCATCATGAAAAGCATAGCGTTTTCTTTTTTCTACTTATTTAACTTATTATAACGCGCGGGTACATCCTCTTGAAGTTATAAGATTTCATGCATAGTCAATTTCAATGTTTCAGGCAAACTCTCCATGTACATACAAGCGAGCTTGCACACGAGTTAAATCTTCATTAGTGTCTTCCTCGTCATCTCGTTGATTTCTGATTTCCTTGCTGTCAGTTTCAGAAAGCCATAAAATATATTTTATGATTGTTCGCATAAAAAACGCACAGCTTTCTTTTCAAAGCGTCCTTCCATCTTCAATATGAGTTTTGTTCTGAATTTTCATATCTATTGTGATAAAAATTATTATTCATTCATATTACATACAATAAAAGTTATAAATAGTAAGAAACACGATTTACTTTGACTAGAAAATGCAACTTCGCCCGTGTAATCGTGTTACTGGTGCACGCTCGAATTTCACTTGTCGCTGTACGAAACACAACTGACGAAATAAGACGTCACTTGGCTGATAGGCTCTCATTTTAACAACTTTTTTTAAAAAGAGGAGCGGATTCCTTCCGTTTATCGTTTATCAAATAATTTAAAATCAATGAAACATCTAAGCCTCAAATCCCTTGATGTTTGACTAGGGAGAGTTAACTGAATTAATTAACAAGAAGACAGCGAATCTTGAGAAGAGATTCTTATGTGTCTCTCACTGAAAATTACTAATTTTCATGCGCTCGAAATAATTACATTTTTTAAAATATAAATTTAGAATTCCTATATTTTTTTCAAAACTTTATACCTAAATCAGAAAATCCTATAATCATTTTTCTTTAATATGCATTTATTATAAAAAGTTTTACAATTATATGTATACAATTTATATATATTAATAACTTTGTTATCTAATTTATAATTAATCTTTAATAATTAAATTATATTGCATTTTATTTTTTTCAAAATAAAATACAGACATTTGTTCTAGAAATATGAATGTATATGTTTATGAATTTTTAAAGAATTTTTGAATCTCTAAATAAAGTAGTAATCACTTTAAATAATGCTGCCGGACGTGAATTAACTAGGTTTGTGGGAATACATTGCCTTTTTTTTACATTGAATTGCAAGTGTTATAATAAAAAAAAGGAAATTATTTAAACGTTATTCATAAAAGAAACCATTTCAGCAATAAAGATATACCATACATTTTCATTATCGATAAATAATCTTTTTATTGTTAATCAGTGTATTGAATTGTTTTGATTTTTGTATCGAATACTTTTCAGCGTTTTCTATATTATTAACATAATACACGAAGCTGTATTATGTTAATAATATAGAAAACGCTGAAAATCGATGCTGTTTTACATCAGAATTAGAGAATATTCAATTTCAAAGCAACCCTGTCGTGTGTATGTACTCGAATATCTATTAATGTGCATTCAACCTTTGTGCGCGGCATTAAGTAGAAAATTATAATAAATGCGTATAATGCTTTATTACACCATTAATACATTCATTACACCGTTATGTTTTTCTATTTAAGTCGCTACACAAAGCGCTCGGTTCTAGCTGTAGGGGCGTTGAATTCTCATAAATTCGCGCTGAATAAAGAAGAAATAATATTTTCCAGGATTATTAATCCTAGCAATTGTCAACACTGCGCACGTGTAATGAATATATTGTCTTTGCGAATAGTTATTGTGAATAGAAATTGCTTTTTATCACATGCTTCTATTGCGTAGCGCTGGATGCTTAAATTTATGGATGTTTCGTCGATTTTTTTTTACACCTTTCTGCATCATATTTGTATATGTTTTATAGAACAGTGAATGAAAAGTAGTGGTATATTTTGGACCGGTGTATATCTCTTTTTAAAAGCTTACATCTATGTTTTAAGCAAGCTTTATCAGTGAACGAAGATTTTCTATGTTTTGCCGACGGAGCATTGACCAAGAGGCCTTACATGAAAAAGGCAAGAACAAAGTATATATACTTTTCATTTTCATAAATTTCATGAATGAATCGCGTTATGATTAGGAATTTCTTGTTTTAAATCAATAGTGCAACAAAGCAAATGAATTATGCACTTTAATATTTTCTATAATGGAAAGTTTTCTTTGACTTGTGCTTTTAATGAACGTTAATTCATAATGAATGATTTTAATTCTAATTAGCTCAAAACGGTGGCGCTATAACTTACCTTTCGTTATTAAATAACATTGCGTAACTGTGCGTCTTGCTTGTACAGATTTTTACGAGTGACAGTAGGACAGTTATATTTATTTCTTGTTTTTGTTAACAGTCTCAAGGGAAAATATGGATATCATTATTCATATAAATTTCGAAGAAAAACTTTTTATTAATTAGAGACTCGGACGGGATTGGGAAAGTAAGCCTCTTAAAACTTATAAAAAGCTATGACTTTAAAGCGATGTCTTCTTCGATCACATGTACATCCAGACTCTTTCGTAAATACGAAAACGAGTATGATCAAAGTAAATTTGTCGATTACAAGTAGATACGATAAAAAAAACTTGATTGCACTTTAATTTCACTTCTTCGCTGTATTGACAGCAATAGATAAACAGTATTAAATGTTTGATTACTACAGATTCAATTTTATTTGTTTGGCATGCAAATTACTTATATAAATTTTAAATAAGCAGCCGCGTTTAACCCGGGAGTGATTGCGCCCCAGTCATTTCGCTGCACTTTTTCGTATTTTATTTATATCTCTCAATTTATTCGTATTATCAAATTTTTTCTTTTACATTTTATAATATATTTTCTATATTTATAGTTATATTTTTGGTTATTTATAGTATATCTTTTAAATGTTTTTTCGCACATAGTGTGGAAAAATAAATCGTGCAAACACGCTTTTTTATTCCTCTGTAAAATTTGATATATTTACAATAATCGGTCTAAATGACCGTACGCACCCACTTATGGTAATTTTTTTAACTTCTCCAATACATTTCCAATATAATTCAATATCGCGTATTTCTCAACATAACATATTAGAAAAAAATCTATTAATATAGATAAAAGCGTACATTAATATAGATAAGGCGTTCTTAGGAAATCTTGATGAAAGTTTAAGTTTAAGTTTATCAACTGTGAGAGAGACAGAGAGAATGAGTGAGAAAGAGAAGAAATTTTTCTTTTTATTTAATTTATTTTAATATATATCACATCTAAGGAGTAATCAATAAGAAAACATTCCAAATAATTTAAAGGGACATAATATATAAATTTTAATAAATATAAATTTCTTGTTGTTATTACATTGTTATTACATATACATATATAATAAAATAACGAAAATTTAATAAAAAAATTAATAAAAAATTTAATAAAGTAACAAATAGAATAAACAATAAAAATACAAAAGGACTCTCGACAATTAAAAATAATAATATTTGAAAAAGACTAATGTCGTTATCACTTCGAACATGGTAACCTGGTGACTCAATCGTCATGGACTGAGGACGAGTGAGCGTAGACATGCATTTCGGCAATATTGTTGCGCCGATGATGACTCATCTAAAGTGAGTCGAAACGTTCGTATTTTTAGTTCCATTGATTTTATATTCAATAAAGTTTTGCATTTTTGGAAAAATTGTAACCGTGCATTAATAACCGTATTTTATTCTCAATAGCCTTTTTCAAATATTATTTTTAAATAGAATAAAGCTAAAATATAAATATATTAATACATTTTTTAAAATTTACACACATGTATTTAGAAATACATACGTTTAATAAATTTAATAAAAATAATAGATTTAAAAAACCATAATAGAAAAAAGTGGAAAAAAGAGCGAAAAAAGAGCGAAAAAAGAGGAAAAACGGAAAAGCGAATAAAAAGATTATTTTTATTAACTATTATGTTCCTTTAAAATTAATTACTGGAAATATTCCATATTAATTATTATTCCATATTAATTATTATTTAATTATAATACATAATATGTTAAAAAATATATTTCAAAGTTCAAAAATTAAATGGGATACGTTTACTAACGTTAAACTCACGCGTCTACTCCCGGGTTAATGATTGTTTCAAATACGAGGGCGGTCCGATAAGTACTTAGCCTACAAAAGAAAAACGAAAATTTTGGAAAAG
>QKQZ01041507.1:0-13298 GCA_003595255.1 Solenopsis fugax
TATATAATATATATATTTTTGTTGTTTAATTTACATCCATTTTTATTAATTTGCTGTTTAACAACACACAACTAAATAAAAAATAAAGAATCTTATTTAATATTAATGTTATTATTTTTCAAAACATTTTTACAAATAAATATAATAAAAGTAGAAAAAGGTATGTAAAAATAATATTAATAGTATACAATTTTTTATTATACCAATAATTTGATCATTAAATTACATGTTAAACAATCGATTATCAAATTACAATGTTCAAGTGGATAGATTAATCCTAGAATGCTATTTTTCTTATACTAGACAAAACAAGCGCGCACTACAAATTTGATATTACATGATTTCATATAAATAACAAATTTAATATTACATTACTATTAACCCTTCAATACACATAGTCAAAATATGCGATCTCCGCAATGATAGCCGCTCACGAAGTTAACGCAGCGAGAAAACCAATCTGCATCGCGGAAAAGCGACAACAATAACTTCGAACTATTCGATATATTCTTTACATGCCTTTTTTCAGAAAGGATTAACAGTATTTTAGGTGAACATTTATTCATATAATTATAAATTATTTTAAACTTAAAAATTTTTCTTAGATTTTTTTCTACTTTATAGATTGGCATTACAACAATTGAATTAACGTTATTTTAATGTAAACAAATTTTATATCCTAAAATTAAATCTTATTTTAAACTATTAAAATTTTAATAACAAAAACTGTACTAAACTTTAATTAACATTTGGGTGAAAATTTACCTACACTAACACTTTAGAGTTGAAGTAATCTGCAATATTAAGATTTTGGATTGAGTCAATTATGAAAAGTGACTTTTTTATACGAGGCAGGAGAGAACAGAGAAAATTAAAAACTGGCAAAAAAAATATAAAAATCTTGAAAAATGTTTTTTCGTGTAACACATAATATTTAAAGTCATAATAATAAAAGTTGATCAAGAGACGAATAAATGTGTCATAAAACGATTTCATGTTTCAGAGTATTTCCTATATAGATGTATAAACTTTTAAAAACCTCTTTAGAAAATTTTATTAATTTCTATCATTTCGAAATTATAATTATAATACTTGTACAAATTAATATCTACAGATCCTCACAGTTTTGGCTTTAAAAGGCGAGACTATCGATCACGTGCAATCCTTGATAGCAGATAGAACCCTATCAGTAGGAGGTTAAATTGATTGTGAAATTCGTTTTAAAACTTCGGAAAAAGTTTTCCCTCCGAACGTGTACTTTTTCCGGGATCATTGCTTCAGGAAATGTACATTTGAAATTGTACATCCCATCGTTATTCGATTTTGCTCGTATATTCAATTTATTTCATTTGCTGCATTACGATATTGTTTTTCAATCGCATTTTTATTTTATTTTATTTTCAGGTGAGATCGGAGTGCCTTCATGGAAAGAAGCAAGAACTTGCAATAATTATATTTATCCTATTTAATAAAGCGACAATTAATTTGCCGGAACCTCAAGCATTTACAACCGGCCTGATCAAGGCGCATCAAGGCGAGCGGTGAACGTCGAGATAACATGTGCGAGTTTTATCGAGTAATTAACCGCCAACGGAACACACGATTATTGGCGCAGAGCGCGCGCGCATCGAAAGTATCGCGCGGCTCCTCTGTTTTCGCCAGACAACACTTAGCACTATCAATCTTTCGAATCCAACACTCCGGTAATCTTCACGGCAAGAAATATGGAGGATCGTAAAAGCGGCGTGTGCGCGAGTGTCGGAATAATAAATCGCAGCTCCATCTCCTGTTTTCCCTATACACGCGCCGCCGGCCCAGTCGCGTTTTCGATCACGTTTCCTCTCTTTGCCAGTCTTTCTTTGACATCGATTTTGTATCGGACAGGTAATTACAGCATCCGAGTTATCCATGCGAATCCATCGGCGAAACGTGCCTCGAATTATTATCGCACATCTATGAAGTCCATATCTACTCCGCCGGAGCGCTCTCTCCCTTATACTCCATTGCTATGTCATTTGTACTTCTTTTCTTCTTCAACCTTTCGCGCTGGCTTCCGTCTCACGTATCGTAGGATATAACTGCGCCGCAAGATCACACAGCACCATCGCCATTTCTATTTGTGGCAGACCGTTCCGTGGAATTTGGTGGATAAGAACGGCCACATAAGTGACGTGGCTATAGCGCGAAGGGTGGAAATGACGGCCACCGGGAGGGTTAAAAAGGGTATCCAGAGGCCATTGTAGCGACTTGTGAAAAAGGGGTTGAGTTTATTTCCTACTCGGTTCCGATATAACTTCCAACGGGCGCTGTACCTCCGCATTAAGGAAGCGTTTCGCAGAACTTTATCGGGTCCACTGGCCGCGTTCGATTTTCCCTCTATCGATGGCGTCGCCCTGACACTTCTGTCGATTGTTGCGGCCCAGGAAATGAATTGAGAGTAAACACAGCGTGGCGAAAGCCGCGAGCCGTATCTGTCCGCTCAACCACGAGGGATCAATGAAAACGTTTAAAGTTGTCTTGCACGTGTCTCGCAATTTTATTTAAGAGAATCTGCTAATCAAAAAAATACTTTTACATAGCTGATGAACCACTGAATCAGATCTAAAAAGTAATACATTGATACTTCAACATTATATCGAAAAAAGTTATTTGTCTATGAGCCGATGTTGACTTTTCGGATGTAACGATTTCTATTTTCTTTATATTATAACTACACTGTAAAGATTACATGTCAAGTTACAATAATTATAATGGGTAATTGTGGGACTAATGTACATTTATGCACGTAACAGTAAAGTTACATCTAACGAATAAAATTATTCTTCTTTATAATAAATTACAAATTTACAATTGCAATTAAATTTATAGAAATACACTGCTCAAACAATTATGTGATCATTTATTCTCACAAGGGAATTGTCGAAACTGTCTTTCACCTTTTGATGAGCTTTGGATATGCTGTAGAACATTAAAAAATATTATACTCATATTTCTTTTATCTGCCTAATATCTCGAAGTTTAGAGGTTGAAACACCCCCTCAAAAATAATTTTAAAAAAATTTGATTTTTTCAAAAAAGTAAATATACAGAGATAAAAAACTATAAAACTTTTGTAGAAAACATTTTTTCATATACCTCACTAGTTCAGAGATATTTGCTAAAAACGAAAAAATCCATTATTTTCGAAGGGATTTTTCAACCCTTAAACCTCGAAATAAGCAGATAAATAAAATATGAGTCTAATATTTTTTAATGTTCTGCAACATATCCAAAGCTCATCAAAATCTGTAAGGGACAGTTCCAATTGTTCCTCTGTCACTAAAATTTTGCTCATTTGCTTTAAACGTTTAAACTTCAATTATTTAGCGAATAATTAATGTAAAAATAAAATTAAAAAAATTTTACAGAGCAAACTCTCTACTATAAAGTTCTTTTGTTTAATTTTTATTAAGTTTAAAACTGAACGGCGTGGTCAGCTTTAAATAATGACATATTTGAGATATTTAAATTCATGAAATTTGTAGTCTTTTATCTCCCAAAAAAATTGATGAATCTAATCATTGATATCATTTCAAAGTACGGAATTTGCTCTTTCAAATAAAAAAATTTTGTTCTACACTGATCATTCAGCGAGATATTGTAATTTAAAGTAACTCCTGTTTTTTTTATGATTTCATCACGATACCACGATATTTTCGTAACTCGATGTGCACCACGGAAAGGTTGCTCACTCGAATTTTGCACATCATGTTTATGTGTACGGAGTATAAATGTATACGTGTGTATATGCAGAGGTTTAGGAAGAAGGATTGCAATCTCTTCGCTGTATCATCTTGCGCAATCTTGATCTTGATGCATTTTTTTACATCAGATTGAGAAATTTTATTCCAAATTTGACGCAGTGCCTCTTCTAAGTCTGCCGTAGTTGTCGGCTGTCTTCAACGATTTGTCAAATGTTCCATCATAAATGTCATTTTTTTTCACACTTCGTTACTCTCACATCCTCCAATGTGCCCGGACTTAAATCCAATAGAACATTTATGGAACGTCGTTTGAGAAATCGTCGAAGACAGCCAACAACTGTGGTAGACTTAGAAAAAGCACTGTGTCAAATTTGGAATACAATTTTTCAATCTGATGCCAAACAAATACATCAGTATAAGGTGTGCATCAAAATTGCGCGAGATGATACAGCGAACAAATTAAACACTTTTTATTAAAAAAATCTCTACATGTATACACATACACATATACTCGTACACTCCATACCTATGTACGTACGCACATGATGTGTAAAATCTGAGCGAGCAAATTTCTTGTGGTGCACATTGAGCTATGCAAACGCTAGCGGTATCGTGTTGAAATCATAAAAAACGGAGTTTATTTTAAATTGCGATATCTCGCTAAATAATCGGTGTAAAATAAAATTTTTTTTATTTGAAAGAGTAAAGATTGTATTTTAATATCAATGGTTATGTTCGCTAAAAACAGTGTTTGCCCTGTACAACCCTTTTATTCATTTTTACATTAATTATTCGATGAGTAATTACAGTTTACAAATTTATTCTAAAAATAATCCCATAATTTTTTTGAACTGTGTATTTACGTCATAATTCGCTAATAAATGATGTATAATTTTTCTTAAGCTACATATATGAACGTAAAAATGCAAATATAATATATGTGATATTGCTATTATTATATAATATTACAAAAATTTCTACATTTATGTAAAAACTATAAAATACATTATTATTATAATTTTCTATCTAATATGTGGAAAAAACGATTTTGCTGAAGTAGCTATATAGAAAATTTATCTAGATATAGATCTAAAAATAATTTTGTTAGACTACCACAATAATTATGTAAGAACGCTTAAATTGGTTGCTATGTTAAAATTTTTTGCAGCATTGCTCATGTTTAAGCGCCCTACATAATTATTTTGATGATCCAACAAAATTATTTTCAGATCTAAATTTTTAAGTACTTCAGCAAAACCGCTCTTTTCGTGTAGATATGTTTATACAATTAGAGATAAAAATACTAATTTTTATAAAAACGCATAGTTTTATATATTTTCCATAAATTATTTAGTTTTTGCGCACATTATTTATGTAATTTCATACAGAAAGAACTGTTTTGTTAAAGTATTTAAAAATTCTCAGCTGTATACAGACCTGTGAAAATAATTCTGTCGAATAATCTAAATAATTACAGTTTTTTCAGGGGGAATAAGGGGTTTAACATCAATAAAATTATTATTAGATCTATATGCAGTTAAATTTTTAAAAACTTCAGCAAAACTGTTGCTTTCGTGTTCATATTCTTTTACAGTATAACTCTACAGAATTGTAGAATATATTGTTACCAGTTTTATTTAATAATGACAAATTTCAATCGTGCCGACAATATCATATCTTCTTGAGTTACATACTCGATGTATAACATTTCGATGGAACGTAGACGATGGACTTCGATGAATCCCCATGCACTAACAGTCATCTGACTGTGTAAGTTGGGATGCTCGATGGACCAGATGCCGTTGCTTCAATATGCCCGACACGGCACACACAAGGAGAATAAATTTTTATCGACGCTGCGAGCGCCGCGTCGAAAACCCGAAATTATTTCAGGTCTCCCGACACCGACCTTCCCTATTCTCGCGGGCGGTAATGCACTTCCCGTCAGGTGCGCTCCACGAGCGCGCGTAAACTGGCGACGGAACGCCGATAAGAGTGAGCTTTTTAATCGCCGATCCACGATAGGGGAATACAGGAACGGCTTCTCGTTCCGGGAGCTCGTTAATTCTTTTTTTTTTTTAATGCTCGTCGTGTATCAATGTTGTCGCGTCATTGGCTCATTTGGAGCGTGGCTACGCGGTTATGCGGAAACGCGCGACCAATTTCCACGCGATTCGCAATTGAACAGGAAACTCTACACCATACACGGGTACATATATTTATACATATATATATGTATATGCACATACACATATATATTATAAAATATATGCTCCAACGACAACGGATGGGTTATATATTTTTTTAACAACGTCATTCGATTTTTATCGCTGCAACTTTCAATGGTTTCGCCTCGAACGCGTGTTTTCACGGGCCGTCGGTAAATTGCAGATTGAATGGATGATAATAATTTCTCGATCTGATGCAAAATATGCGCGCCGGCGGACGAGTTCCATTGGCGCGAAAGCGCCCGGGCTTTACAGCCTCGATAGTTTTCGTCTTTTTTTTGCTGTTTTATAGCGCGACATATAGGATGAGGTCGGGCACGGAAAAAACTTCGGCCACTTTCGATGGGCTACGCGCGTGTCGCTATCTTAACGATGTATGATAGAATTTCGAAGATAACGCCATTACTATAATATTTTGTTAAGATGCTTATTAATACATTTTGTTCCTCTATGTAAAATTTCAAGTCATTTTACCGTATCGTTTTCGAGAAAATTATCATGAATTATGCCTGTCCACGTAATTTTATGGCGGAAACAGTGCGTACATTGACAGATTTATCAGTCACAATATCTTTTATATTAATAAGAATAAAATAAAAAATATATTAATGTAAACTACATTTTCCGACGAATACATAGATAATAAAATATAAGCAAATCACCGTATAATTTACGAGAAATGTGATCTCCACTATCTGAATTTAGAGAAAATGTCATCTCTGTTGATAACTACCTTCTGAAACTTGGCGGCAACGAATAAAACGCGCGTAATTTTTTTAGTCGCAAATTTTCCTCTTTATCTTTTCGGAGAAGAATTATTATGATTTTCCATACTTATTTACACTTTTAAAACATTCTCGTGCAATGTTACAATTTTTAAACATTACAGTAGTCAGGCTAAGTTTGACAGATTAGTAAGGACAATTTTGCTGAAATACAGATCTGAAAATAATTATGTTGATCCATTAAAGAACTTACATTAGACATTTAAATTGATTGCTAGACCGTAAAACTTTTTGATAATTATTTCGATAATTATTTTGATAATTCAACACGAAATTATTTTTTGATCTGTATGTATTTAGTTAAATTTTTAAGTACTACAGTAAAATTGTTCGTGTAGATTATCAACAAGCAGGAATAGCCACCTTCATTATTTAATGCGATATTGCCAAATTTCATTAATAATATAATTTAATTTTTGCAACAATATAACTCTTCTTACAAAGAAGTAATGTAGATATTTATTAATATTATATAAAATAATATATTGGATACATATAACATGCTTTTAATTTTGCCGCTAAATAAATGATCTAAAATATAAATTTTGCATTGAAATTAAGAGAGCTTCTATGCTTTATTTTATAAATAAATTCCTTCAAAATTAGATAATAATTTGCTTAAAAATGAGTTAACTAAAAATTAAACATGATAGCAACATTTAGAAACTACCCTATTATTTAATAACAATTATTTAATTATCCTAAATTTTATTAAATACAGATGGCCATTTAACTAAAGAAGTGCTATCGTCATCCTTAAATATCGATATTATATAATCGGCACGAAATGAAACAATGAACTTTGTGCAATCTCATTATCGCGCTCTAACGGAGATATACCGATACATTATTGTGAGCAATAACTGCATTTTACGCGTTTCTACCGCTTTATCGCGTAGCTGGCAAATTGCGACGCGACGCGCTTTATATGTCGAGAATTTTATGATTATGTAAGCTGATTGCACGTACGCGGCCATACTCTTTCGGTTTACGCCGAGCCTGCCTACAATCGATACGGGGATTTGCGCAGGTATGTCGCGCGAAAATTTACCCCGACGCGGTAAGATAAAATTAATTTCACTGTGTACGCGCGAGCGTATACCCCGTTATTAATGCACGTATCACGCTTATTCCCCCTTCCCTGGCAGTAATTATCACGTTCTGTCTATCTTTTTGCCTCATTAATAAGTTATTCGCGGAAGGGATTAATGTCATTTCCAATGTATGAACGTTTTAATGTCGATCGTACTTTACACCGAGCTTGACGCGGTTAATATTGTTGCCTGGCATAATCATGGTGTATGTGCACGATCGATGTACACGGAAAGGCTCGCTCGTATCTCTCGTTTATAAACTAGGAAGTAGCGAGCCCTGCCACGCTCTTACCGCGCGGGGTGATTTCCCGGGTTGGAGGGGGAGAGATTACTCTTAATGTATTCTCCTGGGTATACAACTTCTTCGTCCTCGACGGCCTTCGTACTCGTCGTCAGGGACAAAGTTGTCGTTCGACCGTGCAGCCAGGACCACCGTAACAACCGCCGTTGCTATGTTAATGGCCCGCAGCCCAGCGCTACACAGCCGCAGCCGCCTCTTTGGCTTCTTCGTTGGGCTAGATTAAGGCGCGTATAATTTTACCACCTTATCCATACCTCTTCTAGGTCCGCCTAGCGTCGAGACAGAGGGAGATAACCGCAAATGCAAATACGACGGGATACGCGCGTGCTAATTCGATGGGTGATATCAAACTATCCTGAGTCTCGTATCGCAAGAAGTTAACTTCCTGAAGAGGTACAGCCTACCGTGATACGCGTAAAATGGGACGTAATACTGGCACAAAGTTGAGTCCTAGATAATCAGAGAGACGTCATGTGACATCCCACTCTTATTGGCTATCAGTCACGTCATCACTGCGCCATGTTGTTTCCTTACTTCATCTAATAATTATAAGAAAAACGAAATACGTATGTAAAATACAGTTTTAAGGGGTTTCTAAAGTTATTCTGTTTTAATGATAGAACACGATTTTTTCCAGCATACTATGTTTCTATTGTAATTGCTTTTAGAGATTTAAAAGTTCTTTTCTACAATTAATGTATAGGCACCAATAATAGTCCGAACTCATCGATTTTATATAAAAACAAATAAAAAATAATTCAGGACTCTCAAAATTAAAAACCGTAATAAGTACGAAAGGCCAATAATAGTTTTGATATAAGTGTAGTCCATCGATGCATTTTTACATGAAATGAAAGAATTTGGCAAAAAAGCAAGATATGCGAAATACTTTGTTAGGTTAGTTAAGCCATACATTTGTAAAAAAGAGCATAGAAAACTTTTAACCAATCACAAATTAGTTAGATAAAGAGAGAGATGTCCTTCGACAACTATCTCTATCTCTCTACGTGCCCGGCCTCGAGCATGGCAGTTAGCCTTCCAGTATATAGATTATAGTTCACTGGTATAAATATCTTCATGTACATTACCTTGCAAGAAAGCGTTCTTAACGTTTATCTCATGAGCAATAAAATGTTTATAGTTAATAATTGAAGGTAAAATTATAATAGTAGAGATTTTAGCAACAGGTGCATAAGTATTTTTATAATTGAGACCTTTCTTTTGTGCTCAACATTTTATAATAAAATCATCTACATAAAGTAGTAAATACGTAGTTATAGTTCCCTTTTTGTAAATATATAAACATTCGTTATTCATAGACTGTTTAAACTCTAACTCTTTAACAAAACGAAAATTCCACTTTCTAGAAGCTTGTTTTAACCCGTATAATGCTCTATTTAATTTACAAATTACACTTTTATCTTTAACATCGAAACTATCTGGCTTCGTATAAATATCTTCATGTATGTACATTACCTTGCAAGAAAGCGTTCTTAACATCTATCACATGAGCAATAAAATCTTTATAGTTAATAATCTAAGATAAAAGTATAATAGAGATTTTAGCAACAGATGCATAAGCCTCTTTATAATCGAGTTCTTCCTTTTGTGCGCAAACTTTAATTATTAATCTGGCTTTGTACCTTAAGGGATTTCCATCTTTATCCTTCTTTATCTTGAACACCCATTTACTATCAATAGCTTTCTTTCCTGTAAGTAGTGACGTTAGATTCCAAGTTCCATTTTCAATCAGGGATGTCATCTCATGTACAGCTTGTTTCCAACTTCCTTGTTTTCTCTTTCTTCTATTTCTTTACAACTCTGAGGAACACTATCTACAAATTTTTCTGCAGACAAAGCATACGCCACGTAATTTTCTTCCTCGTTAATTCAACTTGGCCATAGATTTGTAACAAAATCTTCTAATCGTTTAGGAGCCCACTTTTTCCTTTTTCCTCTTCCTAATTCTTCGCTTTGATCTTCATCTGATAATTCATTTTTATTCTTCAATGTTGCAGGACTTTGATTCTTTCCTGACGTTCCTTGATTATCTTCCATGTTGTGTTCCGTTCCCAAATCCATTACTTCTATGTTATTATTTTCTTCATAATATTCTTCTATTGTTTTTTCCTTTCCTTCGTTCAATTTCTCTTGTGTATTCCCTTCTTTATTATATTCAATGTCGGTTTCTTGATAAAAATCTTGTCTTTTAAAACGAGTCTTCGCTGTCTTCTCCTCATCGAAAATAACATCCCTTCCTGCAGTTTGTTTTCTTCTAAGTCCCAAAGTCTATATCCGTAGAACAGTAGCCCAGCAACTTTCAGACTATTAAATTTTCCTCTTGTTATTTCTTTTGGCACGTGAAAATACATCAGACTTCCGAATAATTTTATCTTTATAATGCTTTGTCTTCTTCATACCATTTTTTTGCAGGTACAGCATTTTCTAGAGTTGTAGGACATCTGTTGATTATGTAGACTGAACTAATAACTGCCTCAGACCAAAATAACTTTTGTAGAGCTAATTACAATAATAGGCACATTGATTTCTTCATTATGTTCCTATTCATCTTTCCTGAAACTCCGTTGCGTTTAGTTGTATATCTGATAATATATTCAAACTAAATTCCTTTTGATTAGAATTCTTCCTTAAGTTTCTTCGAGATGTACTTTCTACCATCACCACATCTAAATCTGTTTCTCTCTTCCCCCTATTTCTAATACCTTACACAGTAAAAAATTTTTAACATTTTTGCATGTTCCAATTACTTGACTTCCAGAAAGTCCACTCTAAATTTTAAGTTAAAATAACTCTTATTCATCGTATTACTTATTGACAAATTAAAAATGTTAAGTAATTGATACAATACTTTACATTTATTTTTACTCATAAGAAATGTTAATACACGAACATTTTCGTTCGTAACATTTAATTCATAGGAAATGTTAATAGAACATTTTCGTTAGTAATCATGTTAAATTAACTTTGAGACATGTTGATTATTTGAAATAATTGTGTTAAAAGTACTTAAAATAATATTCCATTTCTAAGAGACATACACATAGTATTAATTTATAAAGTTGACATAAATGCAACACATGAAAATGTTATAAAAATAATAACATATCATCAGTGGTATGTTAATTTTATATTGAAGTAGTAATCAAAACGTGGTAACACAAGAAAATTTTAACATATGGATCCATATGTACACACAATTTTTTACTGTGTATGTGTTCTAATTATTGACGTTTGTAACGCGAAAAGCCCTATGACACGGTCAAAAGCTGCGTTACTTAGATGGCGCTCGGGGGACACCCAGACGAAACTGCAGCAGTAACAAGAAGAAGAAGCAGCCATTACTATTCACTAGCCAGCCTTTATATTCTGTGAGTGCATACGCACGCGAGCTATCCAGAACTTTTGTTCTTGCATCTCTTTGTATAACGTACTCTCTCAAAATTTGTTGACATAAAATATATTTGCTCAGTCGCTTTAGCGTCAGTGTCAAGTGTTCTTGTCCTTTCGATCCCCAAAGCCTGAGAGGACTCACTTCTTCACCGGACTGGCGTTGCATCGGCTATCCGACAGCAACCAACCACGTCACACGTTAATTTTTATATCCAAATATATGTGATTCATGCAGAATATTATATACTAATATTCACTATATTACTACTGTTGTCCTTGATTTTTTGTTACGTTTGCTAACTTGAACCAGGTTGTGAGTCATCAACGTTTATATTTGTATTGTCCTCAGCTACTGATTTTGTCATTACATGTGCGGTACTTCTTGCAATACATTGAAAAATCATTGTACACATATTCGCATGATAAATGTGCAAGTGTTCTATTAATCCCTTTTTCCCGTGAAATATATTGACGCTCTCAATGCAATTATCAATATTGCATTTTATCCGAGAAAGTTCTGTGTCATAAACAAAATATGATGATAGATTGAGACGCCTAATTTCTTCATCTACTTCACATCGTATTTCATCTATTAAATTTGTATGACAATTTAGCAAGTGTTTCTCAAATTTGGACACATATTTACCTTTACAGTATTTTTTACAGACATTGCATTTTGCATAAGGCTTACAAACTGGTTTGAAATATTGCCATACCAAGTTATAAGAATTGCCCCATGACAATTCTTTACGACTTTCTGTGTCTTGCGAAAGTGCATCAGTCGGTTGATTACTAGCACTTACACTTGCGTTGTCCTCTGCAGCTATTAACTGAATACTTTCACTGCCGTCTTCAGCTATTTGTTCTGTCATTATATCTGTGTTATTTCTTGGCATAGAATTATTCCTTGTATATATAATTTCATGACATGTACACAAATGGACTTTTAATCCTTTTGTTCCGTGAAACATATTAAGAATGTGAACGCAATTATCAACATTGCATCTTATTCGAGGAAGTTCTGTGTCACAAACAAAATATGATGATAGATTAAGACGCCTAATTTCTTCATCTACTTCACATCGTATTTCATCTATTAATTTTGTATGACAATGTTGCAAGTGTTGCTCAAATGAGCTCAAATATTTACCTTTACAGTATTTATTACAGACATTGCATTTTGCATAATGCTTTCTATCTGGTTTGAAATATCGCCATACCAAGTTATAGGAATTGCCCCATGGCAATTCTTTAGGATTTTCTCTGTCTTGCGAAAGTGAATCAGTAGATCGCATACTAGCACTTGTACTTGCGTTGTCCTCTGCGGTTATTAACTGTATATTTTCATTGCGGTCTTCAGCTATTTTTTCTGTCATTACATCTCTGTTATTTCTTGGCATAGAAATCCCTGCACATATACTTTCATGATATGTAATCAAATGGTCTTTTAATCCCTTTGTTCCGTGAAATATATTAAGAATGTGAAAGCGTTTTCCAACATTGCATATTATTCGAGGAAGTTCTGTGTCACAAACAAAATATGATGATAGATTGAGACGCCTAATTTCTTCATCTACTTTACATCGAATTTCATCTATTAATTTTGAATGACTATTTAGCAAATGTTGCTCAAATTTTTGCAAATCTGGACCTTTGCAGCGATTTTTACAGATATTGCATTTTGCATAAGGCTTTCTATCTGGTTTGAAATATCGCCATACCAAGTTATAGGACTT
>QKQZ01041515.1:0-15372 GCA_003595255.1 Solenopsis fugax
CCCTAGAAGTGTGCAAAGTTTCATCAAAATCGAAGAGTGACACTTGGGTAGGTTTACTTGAAAAATTCCTAAATTTTAATAAATATTCGAATAGTACTAATAAAATATTTACTTACGATACATAAATATCAACTTTATAAGAAAAATAATACTTAAATTAATAATTTTCGTACTAAATATATTTACATTTAGCAGAAATATTTCATTATTATTCGAATTAATATTTATTAAAATTCAGTAATTTTCCGTCAGTGTACGCTTCCGTTTGAATAATTCTTTTGAGAATCTCTTTCAGAGATATGCTCTGTCACGTAGTAACTTCCATCGCATCATGTTTGTACAATTCAATCCTGAGATCGACGAGCGAATCTTCCTTTAACCACAAAATGCGCGCGCTACTTACTATATATTTTTCTTACATTAACATTATTCTGGGTGAAAATTCATCCACAAAGTTAAGAATTTTTTACTTTTTTTTCTAGGTCGCGGATCGTTAGAATAACTATTTTAATGCAAACAAAATCTTATTAAACGATATTTTAAATTATCAAAATTTTAATAACAGAAATTGTGCTGAACACAACTTTCAGAAACTTGAATTAGCTTGGATGAAAATTCTATCCACATCAGCACTTCAGGATTAAAATGAAGCTTTGACTGTTTGCTCGCGACTAATATCGTCCTGGATATTCTCGTTTCAGTCCCTTCCAATAACAATAACGATATACGTTTGCGTCTTTCGACGTCGAGGGGAATATCGAGGAAACCGTTGCGAGTTCGTTCCGGCGCGCACGATATGCGGATAATACGAACGATTTTTATTCGTTGTCACGCTCCTGTGCAAACGATCCTTTCACGCTCGGCGTCTCGAAATTCCAGGAAATTCCAGGGACACATCACGGTACATCGCGGACGCACGAGAATTCCACGTGCGTCGAATTTCTTCAAGCGCCCTTACGTATTATACATACATGCACGCGCGCGTACGCGTGGCTCGCGTCAGCGTTTCGCCGCGACGACGTTATCCTCGCTCGTGCGCTCGCTCGCGCTTCCACTGATCCATACGTAAACCCGAGAATAGTCATTTAAACTCTTACCACACTCGATCGATTCTGTATAACGTAAACGACCTGCGGAATTCTTTACTTTCCAACATCATGGAAACATGAAGCTCACGTCATAGCATTTTTTTTTTACTGATACTTTTTTTACACAGTTACTTTTCATTTGAAGATTTCTTTCCAAGATCCAATTTGTACAATTTGTACAATTGAAACAAGTTGTGACTTATATATTTATGGTACCGATCTGTTGAAACCAACTGGAGTGTAAGAAATACCCTAAGTGATCATTTATGTTATAAAATCAATCAAGTATGATAAGCATTTGTATTATAAATTCGAAATTATAATGAGTTTTTTTAAAATGAGATTTGAGACAAAAAGTATAAGCTATTAATATCTTTTTATGTTTATACAATACAAAAAGTGTATACTATATTTCTATAAATGTTTATTTTTAATGAAAAATACTTCATGTATATAATTTTTATATTTATACAATATAATGTAATAAATTTGTACAATATAACAAACAAATATAACAAAATTAATCATTTTTAATAATTCTGCAAGAGCAAATACAATATAAAGCTTGTCATATAAATAATTTTATATGACAGCGACTTTGTCTTCTTTTAAATTGCTATAAAATGGATTTTGTATAATATATTTCATTTTTTTTCTAACATTATTCTTTATATACAACGAAACCAGTAAAAGCGTATTAACTGTTTTCTCCATTTTTTAGAAATATAATAAGCTGCTTATAATGTGCTTCTTTCGTTTGTTCAATGGTTGCTTAGTTTTTCCTTATTTTTTTGGAAAATATTTATTAATATGCAAAAAGTTAGATAATTTATTAGTGAATTATAGAGCAATCAATAATAAACAATATGTAGTTAATAACAATGACTTTCAATTGGAGTGAAAAAGTCCAGATGATCGTTCACGTAATAAAGAGTACGACTATTTCCGGGTTAATTCTCGTATTCTGTGGTGTGCGAGACAAACGCGTATAAAAATTATATTTTTCCGCTTCGATGCGTCCCGATACGCTCAGCCTTGTCTTGTATCTTAAGTTAAGCTATTTGCTATTGAAAGAAGAGAGGTATAGACGGAGAATCTCAGTGGCATGACTTGTTTTCCACAGGTATCAGTTCTTCCTGCAAATAAAGCAAGATATTCTGCAAGGAAGACTGCCCGTATCCTTCGACCTAGCTGCAGAATTGGGAGCTTACGTCGTTCAATGTAAGCTACGTCATTCATCTCTTATATCAAAGTATATACATACACGCTTCTTATCATTTCTTATTCACCCTCTCGGATTCAGCTTGTAAATTCATCGGTCATTCATCTCGTAAAGAAAAACGGACAGAGCATTAAAATTACGCGAGAGGGAATGGCGTTCACAAAAACGCGGAAAACATGCAGATTTACATATATATGGTAAGAGAGCTAAACAGAACGAGCAAACAGAACGCACGCCCGGTGGTCCACTCGTTACAGTTTATCTGCCGGAGCGATTCAAAGTCGTATAGATAGAAAAAGGGAAGGCAAACTAAAATACGCCCGTGTTTGCATCTCATCGCCATCAAAAGAGACGAAATGAGTATCCCTTTTTTCTATTCAACGATAATAATGCGCGTGTATATAACGAGATGTGGAAAAGAGCATAGCGCGCGAAGGAGAAAGACAGAACGGGAAATAGGAGTGGATTGAGAAAAAGCGTACCTTTTCTCTCGCAATGTATCGCAGTCGATGTAGCACAACGAAATTGCGTTTTTGACAATATCTCTCATCGCTATTTATTTTACGCGATCCTTTATTTTATCGACGCTTATTTTATCTTGCACGGACGTGAATGTAATCTGAATCGTTGCATTTTCTTGCATTTACACGTATAAATAAATAGTTTTTTTTTCTTTATCTCTGAGAATAATGTGTTCTTTCAGCGGAACTTGGGGATTATGATCCTAGACGACACTCGCCCGGATACGTCACCGAATTTCGGTTTCTCGCCAATCAAACCACGGAACTGGAGAACCGTATAGTAGAGATCCACAAAACTCTCATGTATGTTAACCGTGATGTTTAGTATTCGAATAACGTGCGTTAAAGCTATCCGACGTAGGGTTTTTACATTGTAGACCATCGATCGGCTGTCCGCAAGCCCATAACTTATACGATCTCTATATTTATGAAGTACGAACAGAGGAATCCTTACAAAAAATTAATCCTTAAAAAAAAAAAGAAAATTGAATCTCGTGCAAATAAAATTCTGAAAGCATATATTTATTTTAGCAAGATTAAGCAATTAATATTCCATTAATAATTAATATTTTTATTAAGATAATAGCAAACAAATTTAATTCGTTTAAGTCGCATAAAATATAAAATCGATTTGATTTTTGAACGAATACGTGTTTGTGATTTTTTTCAGAGGACAATTGCCTTCGGCAGCAGAATTAAATTATCTGGACAAAGTGAAGTGGCTGGAAATGTACGGAGTAGATTTGCATCCCGTGTTGGTACGTAGACATGTTATTGACGTCGACATGACTACCGCGATCATGTTAATCTCTCAACATCGTGCAATTTTCGTTTGTAGGGCGAAGATAGCGTGGAGTATTTTCTGGGTTTAACTCCGAGCGGAATAATATTGCTACGCAATAAGACCAAAGTGGGAAATTATTACTGGCCTCGAATAAATAAAATCTATTATAAGGTATAATTTTTGCAACGTTGTTAGCTCGTTAGACCTGTTGTCTGTCCCTTCCTCTCTCTCTCTAAAAATTATTAGTTCTCGAATTTACACTAAAAAAAGTTTTTTTAGTGCAAAAGTAAATTCGAAAATTAATAATTTTATAATAAAACAACGAAACGCTTAAGAGCATGCTACAGTACTGCCGATTTTTTTTTCTTCACATTTCTTACTTGTTTTTATGATACGTGAAACGAGTTGTATCAACTTCAGGGCAGGTACTTCATGCTGAGGGTAAGCGAAAAGAATTCTGAGGAGAGAACGCACGGCTTCGAGACGCCATCGAAAGGAGCCTGCCGTCACCTCTGGAAATGTTGCTTGGAGCATCAAGCATTTTTCCGATTAATGGCGACCGGCCCACCGCCCCTTAGTCCGTATTCCCGTTTTCATTCGTACAGTCCTCCGTCCACTTTGGAGAAGCACGCGGCTATTAGGCGAAATCCACCGCCGTTCCAAAGGACTCCCAGTCGAAGAGCGCAAAGACGAGTCGTCGAGGGTCAGGAGATGGTCGGTTCGTTCGTCGAAACACCCGTCACCATAATCTCGAATCCAGGCAACAATCCATCCAGCGGCAACATATTATGCAATGCGCAAAGGCAGATGAACACCTCGAGTCCGAGAAGCACGAGAAGCGCGCCGTGGACGCAGAGTCAGCCCCGCGGCCTTTACACCTCGTCTAGTCCTCGCTCCGTTCGCTCCGCGGGAACGGCGCCGGCAGTTAGTTGACATATCATATTTGTTCGTGTTTCAACGGTTATGCTTAATCCGCCGCAAAGTTGATCGCAAATGCGTCTTCTCAAACGGATTGTGCGTCATGTATACGCACACGGCGTAATATACCAAAGAATTAACTTTGTTGATGGGTCAAGCATGTCCGCACTAGGTATTTATAAAATTTCTGCATTTGAACTCTGCCTGACTAAACGCTGTCTGTCGACGTAGCTCTTAAGTAGGCTTCAACGTCGGAGCAGCTCGGTGGAGAGTCAAAGTTCGGGGGATAGTCATAGTCGCAGTGGTCACCGTAGGCGAAGTCATAGTCATAGTCATCGTCGACACAGCAGACATTCCGACTGCGAGTCCGAGCTTTCGAGGAGTTCAGATACGCGATCCGGCCATCGAAAACATCGTAGAAAACACAGGAACTCCCGCTCTTCTAGGTACGTTTACATATCAACTTTAGTTACGTAGCGTTACGTTCGCTCTCATCACGATAACATCTTGTTCTCATAATTGTTTCGTTAAGGAAAGTACCTCCTTGAAAAATTCAAATCACGAGCATTAGTGTGTAATTAAAGCAGTTTGATGATAATGAGTCTTGTTCCCATCAATGACGGGGTTCATTGACCTTAACATCATTAACGTCATTATTTTTGCATATATTTCTCCTTAATAAAAGGATCTTTCCTATAGGATTTTTTCTTTCATAGAATAGATCAATGAATGCTAATTTAATCTAATAATGTTATTTTTCGCAATAGACACGAGCTGGTAGATTCGGAGCCACAATGGAGAGAGGCGCAGAAACGAAAAGGGGAAGGCGTGCAAAAAGCCATCGTGAGTATCGTTACTGGATGGCTATTTGTACGAGATTACAAGTTGTTTGTAATATTTAACTAGCTATTGTGCCGTAGGTAAGTCACACGGAGCCTAGAAGAAGACACAGAAGCAGACATCGAAGTCCCTCTCAAAAGCAGCCACTACCCGATGAACTTCGAAAGTACATATATTGTATATCTCAAGTACTACGAGTGTTACAGCTATTCGCGACAGGCTTTGACAGATCGCGGAGAATGATTATTTTTCTAATATTGCAACTTGAATTTGCTAAACAGATTCTATTTTTGTTAATCTACGTTTTCACGAATACCGACAGTTTATCGACGTTTTATGAATAATGTTGAAAGTTCAACATATTCTTTCAGACACTTGGAATTTGGCCTAGTCGACACTAGTGGGATGAGCGAGCAGCAACGTCGAGAGATATCTTATACGGTGGTACAGTCGCAAGCTGTACAGCAATCTCCCTTACAGTCTAACAATTCTCGATTGGACGACACAGATTCATCGTCCCTGCCTAGGTACGATGATCTCAAGACGGCCTGCAATCTCCACAACCATCCTCCGCAATTGGAGGATGAAACGGGATCCGTAGTCATTGTTTAGTTACCCCCTTCACCCACCTCACTCCCCAATCTCCCATGCATGTATTTTTTTTTTTAATTATTTATTTTGAGCATGTATAGTATCTACTTTAAGCATGCCCCCTTATTATTTATTTGAAGCATGACGAATCCTTATAATAAATAAGTGAAATTAACTGCTTGTCGCACCTGTTTATTTTTACGTCCTAGCTGTGGCACTCACTCGCTTCTGGCTGTGTTCCATGGAATTTCAAAGGCGATGTGTTGTGCCGATCGCCTTACGTACTGGGGTCGTATTTTTTATTCGTGTGTTTTTATTTCTCATGCATTATGTATATTATATGGTATGCGCCATGTATTTGTGTAATAAATATTGGTATCTGGGAGGACGGACGATAATGTCAACGTTCGGGGCTCGGGACACTTCATGTTCCGAGTCTTTCTCATGACACTCCTCGTATATCCCATTCGATTCCTCATACGAACCCGGCGCATCTTGTGCATCTTATTTTTTGCAAAATCTTTTTGTATTTTCAAAAAATTACGCTTAAAAATCCGACGCGATTATAAAAACAAAGCGAATGCATTAACGGAGTCTGTGACTGAATTTATGTTATTAAATTTCGATATAACGTGTGCATCGTGAGAACATAGCCAATGTGTGTATATTAACTGTATGTACTAAAACAAAAAAAAAACAAAAGAAAAAGAGGCACACATCGATCTGAGTCGAGTACAGTGGACCTGTTGGTCACTAAAACGACTGAGGTGCCAGACTGTCAAGGATTCCCTTTCAGAACTGTCGGATCTATTGGCAAAAGAGACAGAAGACTCGTGCGGCATTATCGTGATGGAAGTTATAACTTGCTGTCGGCAACGCCCAATCGAGTCGAGGCAAAGTTTCCCGAGGCTCGAAACGAATATAGCACGAGGAGGGACTTTTATTATACTCGTAGCAACCGAGTGTCAATAGGCAATAATGCGGACAGTGGACTCGGGGAAAGCACGCCGCAGGACTTTTCAAGCTGCTGCTCAAGTTCTGCCGACAGCAATAAACCTATTCATGTAGTACGTATCCCAGTTTGCTCTCGCATTTTTACTGTAATATTATCCATTTTTAAATAAGCAGTAACCAAGCGATGCGCATTTTACTTTATAATTAGAAATGATAAAAATTGAGAAATAAATACGAATTTCGTGTGTAATTCGTGCTTACTTCTCGTAAACAAAAATTCAAAATGTTAATTGTCGTAATATTTATCACACCTACGTTTTTATAAGAAAAACATCAAAGTACTTTTTTATATATATATATCTATAGATACGGCTAAGGTTTCCTATTCGCCCCCTACAAATTTTGACTTTTAATCACGTCATACATTTTTAAAGTGACCCCTAGACAATCAATAATATTGTATAAAATTCTAGACAATTCAAAACAAACTCAATATAATCTTTTTTTATTATAATTTCCGTTCAATAATATCGTGCAATAAAGCGTCTAGGGACCGCTTAAAATCGACATCAGAACCGCGCATATCGTTTCCAGCGACACGTTTTCGTACACCTATGCATGCTAGTAATTACACATAGCTTCGTTTTTATAAAGTAATAACGTAATGTGGAATGATACTGTTTTTCCAAATAGTAGATTAGTAAAACGGTTTTGTTTGGTATAGACACAATTGCAATTAGGGGGAGAGGTACACTATGAATTGCCTTCAAATCAAGAAATCTACCCTCCTGTTGATACTACTCTGGATGCTGTTCTCCAACCCATTATATCGTAAGTGCTTGTTTTTGTCTGCTTTGTGCTTTCTTCTTACTCGAGTATCACATCAGATCTCGATTCAGTTCAATACCTGGCTTTATTAATATCTAATACATTGTGTGCATCACTTAAGGATATACTTTTGAATAGATATAAAAAAAATTGATACATTATAAATGTCAAAAAAGTTCTTACTATATTATTTTCTCGATTGTATCGTTTGATTTAACTTTACACGATGAATTTGATTGTTTCAGAACTTTAACGAGGAGGCAGCGGAACTACCCGAAACAATCATAAAATTTTAATACAAAACAAAATAGTTTTATATGCACTTGTTGTACATGTAAGAAAACGTTCATACCTTAATTAAATATCGATATTTGTGGATCGTTGGATCACACATGTGAGGCGAGATCTTGTTGAATAAAAACAGTATGTTTTAGTCTTCACGATGAATGTATTCCTACATACAAATCTTGTTTAACTCTCTTTCGACGCCATGTGTCTCATGAGGTTGCCTATGAATTTTTCCATTTTCTTTAAGTCTTGAGCTATTTCTGTTTTATATTGGAGGCACTGCAAGCAATTTTAATTATCATTATTAATTCCTGCGTTCATAACGCAGAAATGAATATAAATAGATTATCTTTCTCGGTGATAAGACACTTTTTTCATCAATTTATTTTATATAACTTACCTGTCGATTATCCGTTAACTTTAGACACAAAACCCCTTTACTGTGACAATACTTCATCGTATATCGAGTCTGTAATAAAACGGAAAGAGATGTTAATACATTATGTAAATAGTTTTTTTTAATTATATTTTTAATTACATGTAGTCATAATTTTTAATATCATTTACTATCTGTGATACCAGAAAGCAAATTGAAGATTGAAAGTAACTGACAAAAGAAACACAAACGTAATTTTGTACATTATGCAGGAAATGTTACAAGCTTAATTTAAAACAAATTAGTTAGTAAGCTTGAGAAAAAATATCTCATAAACGTTTATTATTGTTCTTCAGTTCGCAGTTACATAAATGTAAATGATAATTCATTACAAATTCTACGAGTGGACATTTTGAGAGTGATGCAAGTCACGTTAAGACAGATAATTATCAAAGTACGAGCATGCTCCTCTAGCATATTTCATCGTAATCTCAAACTGCATAATGCAGAGAATCTGATTGAAGAATTCTCTGCATTATGCATCTCTCGTTACTATCGAGTATTGAAGATATAAATGCTAAAGATGATGAAGAAAATACGATCTTGTAAAACGTACGTTCATCGGATCCTGGAGGTATAACCTCTCGGCGCCTCTTTCGAATTCCTCCCACGAATTCAGATAAGTCATCGTTATTACTGATAAAGCGATGCGTGCAGTTTATCTCCGCGAAGAGAATTGAACTAATGTTCTAACAATCCTGAACAGTTCTAAAGTCTCGCAACGTTTTCGCGAATCCAAACGCTCGCGAGATTGTCAGAGATTGTCACCGATTGTCACGTGTATACAACAACAACGGCGGAAATGTCGAGATGCTTTCCGACGCGTTTCGGAACGCGGACATGTCGTGAGCGCCGCAGGCGCATAGGACGCAAAAGCGGCATACAAATTGACCAATCACAGCCGTGAGCGTACTATCATTTTAAAATTCACGGTTGCGATTGGACATTTTGATTGCCGCTTATTTGATTCTCAAAAGCGATCCTTCGATCAAAACTCCGATTAAGTTTCAACGAAGGTCTCACTAACTCTGATTAACTTGAAAAATCGGAATAAATTTATGATTTGACAATTTAAATTAATCATTCCTAAACTAATTTTTTATTCTAGTGAGAAGTATCGAGAGTTGGAAATCGGTTATATTTTTTGTTAAAACTTTTCATATATATGCATTCTGAAGTATTTTAATATTTGTATAAAAAATATAAGAAATTTCTAAAGTTATAAAATTACACAGAAATTCTGAAAAAATTTTGAAATATTTTTATTAAGGATTACTCAAACTTTGTGTAAGTGTATGTGTGCTTTTATACTTATAAATATATTTTTATATATTTATAAATACATATTCTTTTATATATGTAAAAATATTATACTCTCGATATTTTTGTATTAGGATTTTTAGTTTATTTTTAGATCAGAATTTCATTAAAATTTCAGTCACAAGTTACGAGACATTATCTATATATAGAAATGTAAATATACCTAAAATATAAATAAATATTCCATTGAATATTCTTACTTTGCTATTAAGTGGAAAATAATCACTCGCTTATAATAGTGAGGACTTAGGACTACATTTCTATTATAAATAAATGTGTGTAAATATATAAAAATATATTTTTATAAATATAATACGGGTGCGTGTACGTGTCAAATTATATGTACTAATATAAAATAAAATAATACATCCATAAATATAAATGGCATGCGATGAGGGAGACGAGGAGGGGAGGCGGACAGCAGGATACAACCCCCACGAAACGAAAGAAGGCGATCTCGGGTAGCAGTGACGGCGGTGTCGTGCCGCTGATCGCTGGTGAAGTCTTTCAGTTTCTTTTGGACCGCCGCGAGCGCGGGCAGCGGATGCGATCGGCGCGATGCGCGTGTGAAAGTTCGCCGTGTGCACATATCCTCTACGGCGCGGATACGGAGATGAGAAGCAGGAGGATGTGAGAGAGAGAGAGAAAGAAAGCGACGGACGGAAAGGTATACATATAATTAGGCGATACGCGGCAAAACACGTAAAAACCGATGAACGAGATCATTCATTGGGTACGGATCCTCCTTCCACCTCGCATTTAGAATGATTATCGTGCACGCGCGCAGAGAGAAACACTCCAGAGAGAAGCAAAAGGGAAAACGCAACTTCCGTCCCAATGATTATATTACTTTGTTATTAGCGGCGCTACTGCGAGAAATCTCTCTTTCTCTTTGCGTGCACTATTGTTATTCCGTAAGCGTTACTCAATCAACGATAGCATAAGTCATCGCCACTTTCTTTCCTTATGCTCAGAGTACTTCTGATCCTATGGTATACACGTCGGTGTGTCGCAATCGGCATGTCGCTCCGAGTAACAGTTCGGATCTGTCGCGCTTAAACACCGCTGGAAAACGAAAGTTATACCGGCTCCAGTTGTTGGCGCGCGGTTTTACAGTAGTTCCGCGGAACGTGAATTTATATATTCGAATCGGCGCGAGAGAACGAAGCGATGAAACTGCTCAGACGAGAATCTTCTTTTTTTTTTTTTATCATTCGGTTATCACGCTCGCACGAAGTTTTGACTATCGTTCTCTAAACTGGAATCAATGAAATTTTACTGATTTCGGCGCTATACATTCACCTACAGCTGTATTAATTAGCGATGATAACGGACTAGAGCGCGGGAGTGCGAGGGTGTGTGAAAGTGCGGGATATTTTAGAGTACGAATTTAGAGAAATAAGGTGAAAGAGAAGTGTAAGCGAATAAACAATAGGTAGGCGAGCGTACAGAAGATAGGGAAGTGAGAGCGAAGATAGGTGAGTAGGAAAAGTATAGTGATTCCATGCAGAATCTAGAGAACGTAATTAGCGATGATACACTGATTCCGATCAGTGAGAGTACTCTTCTCTTAATTAAAATTACTGAAAGACAGTGAATAGTGAACTGCACACTGAAAAAAGAGTTTAGTAATAGCTACGAAATGTTGAATAAAATAATTCCAATTAAACATTTGGTTAATTTAACAAAAAATTATTGTATTTTTCTATTTTGTAAATACTACTAAATTTGATAATACTTGCTAAATATTCAGAAAAGTAAAATTACTGTTGGTTATATTAATCAAATATTTAATTGGCATTATTTCACTCATATTTGGTAGCTATATATTACCAAACTCTTTTTTCAGTGTGATGAGTTACAAGTATAAATATAGCACTGCAAAACAGTGAGTATAATAGTACTTATTCCAATACTTGACATAAATTACTATTGATTCCAATTTAGAAAGTACACTGAATAAAAAAGCTTGAAACAAATAATATTTAGCAAGGACTCTCGTATTTAAAACAACAAACAATTAACGGATAGGCTACTGAGAGTCAGCGCGGTTATAAGTGCGCAATTAAACTTATTACAGTTTTTTTAAAACTGTTTATTCATACTTAAGCGATACAACAATTTAAAACGATTATCTCATCATGCTTAAGCGATAACATAAAAAACAAAAAAAAAACGAACGTTTCGACTCGCTTTGGAGTCCTCTTCAGCGTATCTTGTGACTGCTTCCCGTTGACGAGAACTGATGACGTCTCGAATTTTTATTTTCTATATTGATACGCTGAAGAGAACTCCAAAGCGAGTCGAAACGTTCGTTCGAATTTATGTTATCGCTTAAGCATGATGAGATAATCGTTTTAAATTGTTGTATCGCTTAAGTATGAATAAACAGTTTTAAAAAAACTGTAATAAGTTTAATTGCGCACTTATAATCGCGCTGACTCTCAGTAGCCTATCCGTTAATTGTTTGTTGTTTAAAAAAGCTTGGTAATAATTAAGCTTTGGTGAAACAATTTCAATTAAATATTCGATTAATATTTAATACTGTTTGCTTACTATTATTGTTGCTATTGATATAATTACTAAATATTATTAAACACTTATTCTCTAAATCTCGTCGAGTAAAAAATCACTCGAAAATTTGCATAAGCTCAATTTTCACTTTACAAGAGTGAATTTTTACTCTTATTAAAGTGACAAATATTACTCGCAAAATTGCACAAGTTCAATTTTCACTTCTTTAGAGTGACGTTTCACTGTACGAAATTTATACAGAAAAAAATTAGTATCAAGTCAACAATTCATTGTATTATATATAAGCAGGAATATAAAATCTTCTTGAAAGAATTTAATAATCTTAAACAGACATAATTTGCTAACATGAAGAAATTTTGTTTCTTTATACAAGCACTTATGTCTGTTTAAGATTATTAAATTTTTTCAAGATTTGATATTCTTGCTTATATATGAAACAATGAATTGTTGATTTAATAATGATTTTTTCTGTGTACGGAATACATTAATTAAACATTTAATTGAAATTATTTCAAAGCTTGATTATTGCTACTGAACCCTTTTACATTCCACAAGATCGTCAGTAGATTGGGATCATCCGAGACATCTTGAAAGATCCCGCGTTTGCGAAATGCGATGTTGTAAACGTAGGTGATTCCGTCGGGGATCCGCAAACACTGATAAAAGAGTTTAATAATATAATCAATCTAGATGATACTAAGCTTTGGTGAGCTTCAATCGAATTTTCAATTAATATAATCAAATATTTAGTAATGTCTCTAATAGCACATGGATAACGTAAGAATATTCTATGATATTATACGAATATTTATACAATATTAGAATATTTATATGATATCTTGAGCTGTTAGGGGTTTAGTAACTGTTGTATAGTTACTATTATTATATTTAGTTACTATTAATATAATTATTAAAAATTACTAAAGATCTGGTTATATTAAATATTAATCAAACATTTGATTAAAATTATATTTTAATTGAAGCAAAGCTTAATTATTATTATGAAACTCTTTCTTTCAGTGCGAATAACGATCGGAGATGCCGTCCGCGCGAAACTTTCGACAACCGCGAAAGCGGTCGTAAGGATCTTTCGGGGTTCCCGGTCGAGAGCCACGAGACCGAGGCGGCACGGCACGGACGGCGTGGCCGGCGACGATCTTTTTTTCCGTCGACGGCCCTGAATGAGTGCGAGTGAAAGTCCGTGAGTCAAATATTTTTCGCGGTTTCGTACACCGCGCGCTCCGGCCACGCTGTGCGTGTCTGCCCGCGTGCCTTTTGCCTCTGCGGCATAATATCTTCCCTCGCATGCATATATGTAACAGCCGCCGTAGAAAGGCCGTGGAACTCTCCGTTGGAGAAAATATGCTAAGATCTCGGCGCGCTATTTCTCTCGCGTGATGCTCGTCAGCGGTCGACGCGTGAGAGATCGATCGCGTTCGTTATATCGTAGCTGCGAGCGCGAGCGGCGACTCGTGACTCGAGTTTAGAAAAGGTTCCGTTGCCGTGTATCACTTTAGACGTGTGAAAACGTGTTCTCGCAATCGGTTCGGATTCTGCAAGCCCACGTATATCGACGTGAACAATTAGTAACGTCTTTGCGTCTGCTCTGCGGTCGGCTCGTCGTGATATAACTTACACAAATGATTACATATACTGTACACAGTAGAAAACATTTTTGTATTTATAATATATTAAACGCTCCTTGTTAAAACTTTACTGTTCAATTTTTAACATATCGGTGTGTGAATTTTTAATGTAATGTTATTTGTTATTTAAATATTTTGTATTAAATCGATATTTAACATCCCAGTAAATGGAAATGGATAAAAATGGATTCGTGTGGTCATCGCCGAATACAAATTTTTAATTTTTTAAAATTTATATCAGTCCAATTAAAGTTTAAGAATTCCTTGAATCCATTTTATTCCATCAGGTGGGATTGAAACGAAGTAATTCCTATTCTTTCGATCTAAAAAAAGTTTCACGCAATCCATTTCAATCCGTGACATAGGATTGAAATGGCGTAATTGCTATTCTTTAATACAAAATGTATTCAAATGAATTAAAATGGATTACAAATATTCAATCCATTTAAATTTATTCCCGTTTACTGGGATTTCTTAATGTCAAAATAATACAATTATGGGCAAATGAACAAATAACATAAAAATAATGTAGTTTTGAAACGTTAATTCTAGGATAAATTTTGCTAGAAAAAAATTTGCTTTTGAAACGGAGCTTCTGAGTCGACGAACTCGTCGCAAGAATTTGTGAAAGTAATCGCGTTTGCGGAGACAATTCGATAATCTGTCCGCTAAAAGTCACCATCATCGATAGCCGATCGGTTTACGTGGGTGGATCATTCATCTTTCACGCACGGAACTTTTATGTATTGAAGTTACGTGATGTTCCAGGGTGCACGGCGTTAACGCGTAAACATTGGCGGACGAGCCGCGCTGATGTGAAAGTGGCTGCTGACCGTTTGACTGCTGATGATGATGATGGAATGCACGACGACCGAGCGCTGCAGCGTTGACCCACGCATCCTAGGTAATTACGTACGTGGACACATACTCGACATAGCTTTTACTGTGAGGTAACGTTCGTGCCAGACGTTCCCATATAACACATATCTCCTAGGGATGTCCATGGGACGTTCAAAGGACATCCTAAGCACATCCTTAAGACCTCCTTTAGATAAAGTATGCTGTTTGGGTTGGATCTGCCGCGAACGACCAACCGATTTACCGATGCCGGAGTCGAAAGTGTTTCGTGACATCGAGAAATGAGCAAAAAAAAAAGGATAGAGTGGCAGGCGGATAATTGGATGTCGTATACGCGGCGAACGACACGCGCAATGGAATTTAACGTAACGAACACAAAGGGCACTTTCCAATACTCAAGCTGACCTAATTCGAAAGCGGGCTATTCTCGCGCGCACATCCGCTTTCTCTTCGCCTCGTACGTCACGTTGACGAAATTTGACACGCCGCGCGCCGCCGCCGCGGCACCGGTGCGAGATGGAGAGGAGTCGCTCGCCCGCTCGT
>QKQZ01041528.1:0-10534 GCA_003595255.1 Solenopsis fugax
GCAGAGGGTCCAGTGGACCCCATGTGACCGTTATGTTATTATTTGGAAGTGTGACCTCAACGGGATAATCAAAATGTGACCAAGACTTTACTGTAAGTGTGTGTCCAACACCGAGAAGGTGCAGAAACGTTTTCGGAAGATTCGTTAGTTGCATTTCCTCTTTTAGAAACGTAATATACTTATATAAAGGAACTACTAAATAGACCCTAAGTGGGGTCTGTTGAACAATAAGTTTGCACCCACAGCACGCGCAGGGGTTCTGTCGGATCGGGACACGTCAGCTAACCCAGCGAATCCCCTTTCGCAGTCCTGTGGGACTTGTCCCGACCAAGTCAAGTCGAAAGATCGATGGAAACGATAAGACTGTTTTTGATCAGTCGCCACGTCGCGTTACGAGAAGCCTGCGGTGATCAGATGTTAATTATACTATCTCTGAGTTTAGCCCCACCTTTTTTGTTCTTTATTGAGCGAAACGATCTCCGACGACAACTGGCCCAGCGAACGTTCGATCTTGTACTACCTAAGGGAAACATGCACGTTGATTTTCCATAGATTTCTTAATTCGCGCGGTTCTCTTTGAAGGTTACCACTCCACGAGGCTTCTCTCTCTTCCTCCCCTTTCCATTATCACTCGAGTCAGGATCGCGCGTTCCATTCGAGTGAGACGTAAACACCTGAGAACGAAGCCGGCACCTAACAAGACGCAAAAATAAATTGAGAGACGCGAGATTAATGAAACGCCCGCCGGCGGCGGCGAGCACGAAAGGGCGGAGTGTAAAAAAGGGCCCATAGAAGAAGCGGATGAAGAAGAGAGAGGAGGAAGATCGGAGAACCGATAGCCAGACGGAGAGAAAAGGAGGAGAGAGAGAGAAAAAGAAAGAGAGACGTGAGTCTACTAATGCGTGCTTCGTCGTTTCGCAGGAACAGCTGTTCGATCTAATTTATTTAGTGTTAATCAATTTAATCGAGCAGCTTCAGAGATAAGGAATCATTTCTATAAATGCAACCTCATTAATCCTTAATCTCGTATCTCGCGCATTCGTGCCTCGTAGGATGCATTTACCTTGTGTGTAAAAATTGCACGAAAGTAATACGCACACCATATACATATCGTATAAATTTTTATTATATGAATGCACGGAACGCGTTCGTTTGCGCGTGAGCTGCATTATAAGGATTCTGCAAATCATAAGCATTCTCGATAAAAGAATTAAGTTACTTTACATAGGAACTTATAAAAATTTTAAAAACGAGAAAAAAGCATTTTTATAAAGTTTCATATTTCTAAAGAAATAAATAAAGATATTTTGAGTGAAATCTGTATTAGATCGTATTGAGGATTCATCATAGTGAATTAAAGATTAGAATTTAACCAATCAGATAATTTTAATTTGAATCTGTCTTGTTCTGATTAATTGAATTATAATTTCCAATTCGTAATCTCCTGTGCATAAAATACAGAAGTTTGCAGTAACATTGCTGCATTATTACAACATGGCATATTGCAGTGCAATGTTACAGAAACATTGTAAAGATTTTTTTGTAATGTTACTTTTGCAATGCTGCAGCAACGTTTTAAAAATGTTGTAAAAGATAAGGTATGTAATAAGTTTTACTCGGCAACGCCATAGATGAATGCGAATTCTACTTCTCATAATTAAACAAAACCACACAATTTAGAATAAAAGGTTCAACATTGTTAAGTTCTTCATATACATGTTTTAATCCTTTAAAGGAGCGAGTTCAAAAATTGATTTTGACGAAAGTAAATGAGATATATTTTGAAAGTAAAATTTTTGTTTCTTCTGCATAAAAATTTTACTGTCATGATATATATTATTTAATTCAAAATTACGTCTTTAAAGTTACATGTGCCAAGATGTATTGATACAATGGCACTTGAAATATTATCACAAACACAAAATATAGCTATATTATATTATAATATTGCATTACAATTTTCTGAAAGCACATATTGCATTACAATTTTCTGAAGGCACATATTTACCATTGCTGCAATGTTGTAGTAATACTGAAGCAATATTTCATAGTATTTCTGGAATGTTGTAATCTTATTGTGCTGTAATTTCCCGTATAGTATAAAAAAATTGCAGTAATATTACAGAAATATTTAATTGCAACATTATAAAAAAGGTTGCAAAGCACTGCTGTAATATTTCAGGTAAAATGATAAAATTTCCTCTTCAAAAATATTATAATGTTATAACATTACAATGTAATATTTATTCAATTTTAATCAATAAAGAAATACAACAATATTATAGTAACATCGTAATATACTGTAATATTGTAATGTTACTATAATATCGCTGCAAGTATTTCTTCAGTGATAAATATTGCATAAATATTAATGTTGCTGCAACATTATAATATTTCTAAAGCGAACATTTTACCATATTGCAGTAACATTGCTGTATTGTTGCAATGTTACTACAAGATTGTGTGCTGTATCGGCTGATCTAGGTTTAAAGTTTATATGTAATATGATTAAGTGATTAAAGAAATCAAAGTTTTGGTGTACCAGAACTGCACTTGAAACTTTGAAAAAATCAACTTACTGCCTTCCGAGAGTTTTGGAAACTCTCGAAACTTTCTTAAATTCCTGTCTACATTGGCGCTTTAATCGTTGGGAGCGCGACTAATGAACTTACGAGCGAATATTAAAATGTCTAAACCCGTCTGTGGATAAATTTTTCATTCGAGACATCGTCGCTCGCTTTCGACTGCTTTGTTCTCGGGCGGGGGGAGAGGAGAAGGCCACAACGGTGGTCCATGAACGTTAAGGTTTTAGCAGATCTAAGGCGAGGGGGCACACTTCGAAACCTCTTAACGAGGAAACTTTCGTTGAAACGAGCCACTTGGAAATTTTCGGAGGTAGCTTTAAATATTTGAAACTCTGTGCTCTCTCTTCTCCCTACTTCGCTCCCTCCCCTGCCCCTTTTTCTCTTTATACTCTTCGCCGATGTGGCCGTTCTAATTTAACGCTACGTAACGCGCGGTATCGAGCTCACCCTTGTTTTACCCTTATACTCTGTACCTATCGATGGATTATTTCGTGGTTCAACAAACGAACAAACAGGACATGGATTCTCTATCACTTTAATTGGTAGCGCATCGTACAACGTGATTTTCCGAAATTACTGTTCCATTATTGTAAACTTTTTTAGAAGTTAATATCTACTTAATATTATTATCAATTTATATATTTATATATTTATATTATATTAATAGTGAATTAATATAAATAATATTAAAATTCATATTTAAAAAATTTTTTATTTAATTAAACAATTAAATAAAAACTTGTTAAATAGTGACAAGATTTTCTCTTTAAAGACAAAATAAAATCCATAATATTCTTTGAATATCTTGAATATATATATGAGAAATTAATATGAAAAGAATTAAATTTTTTAACAGATGTTTCAGATCCCTTATTTTTTAATATTTTATTTGGAATATTCTGTCGGACTTCACATTGTTAGATGAATAAATAAAAAATAATTGCTATCTAATAACAGGGATATTTGATTGCTGCGTAAAGNACATAAAAACTTTTATCTAATTAAACAATTAAATTTCTCTTTAAAGACAAAATAAAATCCATAATATTCTTTAAATATCTTGAATATATATGAGAAATTAATATGTAAGGAATTAAATTTTTTAACAGATGTTTCAGATCCCTTATTTTTTAATATTTTATTTGGAATATTCTGTCGGACTTCTTATTGTTAGATGAATAAATAAAAAATAATTGCTATCTAATAACAGGGATATTTGATTGCTGCGTAAAGATAAATATTTAGGGACATGTAAGAATCGTTGGTACCAGTCGGCGACGAAATATCGTTTAACGTAGACACGCCACTTGTCATCGTCAGCATTAACTCATTAAACCGAGCACGTTACAGCGGTCTGCGCACGCGGCGAGCAGTATTCGAAATTCCATTTCGCGCTTAGTCAGGCGGAAGCTAACGTGTCCGGCAATAATGAAAATTTTCAAATTTCACGCTCGATTATCCGACGGTGTGCCATTTGGCTCGTTTAGAATCGCAGTGTCTCCGATCTGTTCAGCATCCCATTCGATCCAGCTGCTCGTTGTTGCAGACCAGAACCGTTTGAAGAAATTTCGGCCTCTGACAATCGCTATGATTCCGTTCTTTGGTGGAAAATGGTTTCTCTTAATATTTTTTGTGAAAAAAGACGTATAATTACACGAAGAAAAAAGTTGTTAAAAACTTGGGTAAAATTTTCAATTTAATTAAACTTTTTAGTTCAAGTATTTGTGTATTCACTGAGAGAAATGTTTTGTAAAATCAACCAAAGTTTGGTTGATTAGTGATCAAATGAATTTTATAGTGATAGTTACTAAATATATAGTTGTTTTGATCAAACAATTTGTAGTCTTAACCAAATAATTATTTTCATACAATAAATTACAAAAAGTTTTTGGTTTTTTTTTTTTTTTGTTAAATGTAACAAAGTTTTTGGTACCAGTAACTATAAAATTCATTTGATCACTATACTACCAAACGATTTCTCTCAGCGTTTAAATAAAGTGTATAAACTTACGTACATATATGAACTAAAGAATCAGAATGAAAAATTTAGTCAAATTAATAACTTTTTTCTCAGTGTCTGCAATATAACGTAAAAAAAGTAGCTTATCCTCGTGTTCACAGCTTAGCGAATGAATTTGGCACATTGTTATGATGATAGAGGCTTATTCCTCACGCTGCGTATTTCTTGTCGTATTAAAATAACGAAATAATAAAGAGTAGCAATAAGAAAGGCGTGCGAATACGCGACATTGCTCGGTGCGGGAGACGCGACCGGCCGTCTCTCGGCACCGCGCATTTCGCACGCATCGTTTTCCATCGCATTAGCCTTAACTCCCTCAATCCGCGCTTTATTTATCACGACCGCGCGCCACGTTCCTTCGTCCTTTCGCGCCGCGCGCGCAGAATCGGCGCCGTAAATCACGGCCGGTCTCTGAGGTGTCGCGCGCAGCTCGTCTCGTTAAAAAATCATCACCGAATTAAATCGACTCGCCCTTCCGTCGTGTAAACAACCCCCTCACGTTCCGTGTATAGATTTTCGAGCAACCCCTGTACGCTCTCCCGCCACCCCCTCCCTCTCTCTCCCCCCCCTGGTTTCCGTTCTCTTTCGGGACACGGGGGGGAAAACCGACTTCGGCCGCGTCGGCTCGACCCTCGATAATAGATGGCACCCCTGGGTACCGCAAATGAACCACGAAATGCTGCCGGTGTCCTGGACCAACCTGTCATTGGTCCTTGCACGGACCGGCGGCCATCTGTCCATCCTGCGCGATCGTAGCGATCTCGTGCAAGAGATAACGAGCGGACTTCAAGCGGGATAACGGGATTTCTGCGACGTCAATCGCGCTCGGTTAAAGTTTCTCGACCGATTAATTTGAATTAAGTTTTCACCCGACGCGTCTCTCGAAAGACGCGCATCTAAGGTGAACTGCGTCAACGCGTAATTTCGTGAAAAATAAAACGGTTTCGATACCTCAAGAAGGCAAGAACGCATCGAATGACGCTGAATATAAATCAAAAGTCGAGTAACACTCGTTTGGGGAACATTGTATAAATATGACTGCGAAAAGGATAAATGTAAAGTCCTTGCGCAGCTTTGAATCTTTATAACTTCCATTCTAGATGTGATAAAATTAATCTGTAAAAAGTAAATGAAAATAGATGTATTACAGTTTTACGTATATTCGTATTTATTCCTGGAATTGTTATTTTTCAAAATGGCCACCGTCGTTATGCCTACAAATTGAAACAAATATTTCTACAAAACTATATACTTAAACTATATAACGAAAAATGGCAATACCGGTCGAAAGCAGTTCTTAGTGCTCAATATTTTTCTAGGTAAATTTACAAACATTTACAAGTTTACCCCAACTGCGCGCCGAATTGTTTTTCCGGACTAAAAATACAGATTTTTAAGAAAAGTCCCGAATGTAATATCGCGAAATTAAATTGCCAATCAATTTAACTATTTTTTTATGCTTGCACGCATCTCTACTATCTCCCCTAAACCCGAAAAACTGTAAAGAAACATTTCTACGTAGTGCAAATAATTTATGGTAATACCTCGAATCGCGTTAGTTATCCTACACTGTAAAAAACATTTTGTGTAAAATTACACTTATTACAATGGGTAATTTTGAAACCCACTATAATAGTTGTAAATTTCCATGCATTTATACATTTGCAATATAAGAAGTAAAATTAATCTCTTAATTTGTAATTAAGCAGATTGCAGAAGTAAATTTACAATACGTATGGCAAATTATAAAAATGATAATGTAACAATGTTTTTTACAATTGTATTATTATACATTTATCACATATATTGTAAAAAACAGAATGAGTACTTTGTCGGCACACAATGATGTTAGGTAGAATTTTCACGAATGCACGATGAATGCTGATCGTACTATATTTCACAGATGCAAGGAATATTACTATATTTCACGATAAATGGAATATTACACACAAAATTTAGAATTACATGAAATATATTATTTAAAATATCATATTATACACATAACTTTCTATATTTACATAATACAAACAAATCTACATATTTTTTCTGGAATTACATAATTTCTGTAAAATTATATGATGTTTTATATTTACGAGACAAGCCATGTAATTTTTACTTCTATTATTGAAGTACAATACATTTACCGAATTTTTTACAGTATATGTAGCAAATCGTCTGAAAAGATTGTTAAAGAAATAATATTTTTAATAATCTTATTGTTAGTAACTAAAGAATCGATGAATCTCTGTTCGGAAAATTTTCTTAATAGATTTCTTTTAACACTAAAAGGCCAAACGGTCGTTTTTATTTTTTTGATTATTGTATAATCTTGTGTAAAAGAGATAGAATTTTAAAATTCTCTGACTTTTTAAAAATTAAGTTTTTTATGCTCTGATGAAATATTAGATTTTTAATCACATTCTTTATTTTCATAATAATTTATTCGCTTGATCTGGTAGTCTGGCTGGTTTAGTGAATAAAAAATATCGGTACTGTTAGTGTTATACACACAAACCTCATTAAATTGCAATTCCAATATTTTTTACGGATTAATTTTACCATACAACGCAAATGATAAAATACTTTAAATTGCACTTTATAATCATTGCGCTTTTAAAATTATTTTAGAAAGCATTTATACTAGAGCCGTGCGTTTCGGGTTTTCGGAATTAAGAAAGAGAAGAAAGATCACTCTAAGAGCAGCGTAAGATGATATTTCGGGGCTTAAGAAGATTAATCTTTTAGTTGAAAGTCCGCATGACGTCCGCACAGCACTCGCGGGTTAAATACATATATCACTAAACGGTATCGTTATGGCGTAAGCGGCGTAAGCGCGGCTCGTTGTTCGATCAGCGGCGGCTTAAAATTCCGTAGAAAAGAGCACAAATCATCAGGGCGGCTCTCCCGGGAAATATCGAACGCGGCCATAAATTGCAGATCAAAACGTGTCAAACGGTCCGGTCGCGAAATTAAAAGTGACGGGCGTAGCGGCCGCCCGCTCCCGGCGCACTATCGGCACCGCGCGAAAACCGAGCCGCCATAATTGTGAGTTACGGTGATCACGCCGGCGTTTATTTATTCGCCGTTGCGCCCGTTATTTATGATGAAAATGCATCAGCGAACACTCTGTATATCCGGCCCCGGCCGATGTATATTACGTGTATCGATGACGCGTCGATATTTCATCGAAAAGTCCCAAAACGTGCGCCAGCCAGCCCCCACCCCGTCCCTACTCTGCCCACAAATCCACTGCCTTCAAATCTGTCACCGAGAAAATTAGAAGCGATGTGCCGCACCTTTCACACTCGCCACTCGATTCTGTCGGTATTAGATTGAGGTATCGAGGAATTTTGACGGCGTCGTCGCGCGTTGCGATTTACTACTCGTGCTCTAAGGGGATGATCAAAATATACTTTAGGCACGGTTAACCGTAGTTTATTGGCGCGAGTCACTCGAGTCAGTGTCGGAATCAAACTAGTTTGGGAATTGGAATTTTTCTCTATAACCCCAATCAGGCTTATTTTGCGAACGACGTATAATTTAAAATGTAGTTTTATTTACATGGTTACTGTACCAGCCTCTGAACAATCTCCAGTAAATAACTGTTTAAGAGAAAAATTAAAACAATAGGATTTTAAAATAATAAATTACAAATTTATAGATATTTCTTACGTCTAATTTTACAGATTTGATTAAATATCTCTTTTAGTTAAAAATGTAATTATATTAAGGGGTTAAAGGCCTCAGAATCGAAAAATAGCGTCTTTTTCACACCGTGTAAACCTTGGTGTAAACTTTTATTTAAAGAGATAAATAATGCGTTCCTGCTTTGAAAATATGTATTTTTATTTAAAAAAAGAGAGATATAAAATTAGAATAAATATGACAATAAATAATAATAACGACCTAAATAAAGGAGTGTACCTACATGGCAGTCACGATTCAGTCTCGATAAATTATTTGAAATTAAAAAGTACGCAATTTGTTTCTTTATCCTTGTCATGTTCGAATCAGACAGGCAATTTCTTAAATTTTATTTTTAAAATTTAACTGCACAAAGGGTACAAGGGCTGATTGTGGCTTCCTACAAATTTTGTCCAAACTCATAAAAATCTATATCTTGAAGTCAATTATATTCAATCTGAGTGATTTCAGTTTAAACAGAGATATTTAGTGCGGTTACGCATGCGATGTTTAATGTTTCTTCATCAAGATCAAGAAAATTCAAGAAATCTTGTCTTGATTCAAGACAAGACCAAGACAAGAAATTGGAAATTGATTTCAAGACAAGACAAGAAATTGTTATCAGACCAAGATTTTCTTGACAAGAAATCAAGAAATTTCTTGAATTTCCATGACGATTGTTCATTTTTTAATACTTGAAATATTTTGAATGGGTTTCAACATTTCCAGTTATATTTATTATAATAATATAATAATTATTATAATTATTATATTAATTATCATTAAATGTCACAAGAAATGATTTATGTCAGGAATTTAATAATCTGAAATAGCTATATTCGGCAGTACATCATTTATTGTATAAAAAACAAAGAAAAGAATATATTAATGTGTTTAATATTATTTTTCTATNGTTTTTAATATTTTTTATATATTTAAAATGCTAATTTGCCTTATTATTTAAATCTTTTTAAATTACAATATATTTTTTGTCTTCTTTTGCTTATATAATAATTAGTATAGCAAAATATGCTTAATGTAAATAGAAGTGTATTAAATTGTTTTAATTTTTAATTCTTATTAATAGTTATGTTGCTTTTACTGTAGAAACTATACATTTATTTTTTATTAAATATGTTTTCTAAATTTTATTTAATATAATGATTTAATTACTCATATATATTTGAGTTTAGAAGCTATTAAACAATATTTTGAATATAATCGTTAAGTTTCAATATAAAATATTGATTATTAACAAAGTTATTAAATAAAATATAAATGATGCCCCTAATAGTGCCTTCTCATCTATGCTTTCAATTTAGAAATAACGTGACAAAGTTACAAGATTCCATAGACCCCGATGTGGCGGGGAAGTAATAAAAAATAGCAATGGCAACCTAGGGTTAGCAATGGCAGAATGCAGGCATAATGCAGTTGATAATGTGAATGTCATTTTGTAATTTTTTGCTCAAATTTGCTAGTAAACTACCAGTATATTGCTATCATTTTGCTTATTGGGATTAGTAGCTAAATATTAAATGATTTCTATCATAAGCGATCCTTAAATATACAAAAAAACGCGTGCAACGCATACTGAAAAGAAATTATATAGACATTCTACGAGAGCTAACAAAGTTATCAGATTTCTGTAAATATACATAAAGATTTCTCTGTATGTCACAGAATTACATATACCTGAAGATAGTGCTACACTTCTTGCTTGGACTAGTAATTGGAGGGTTATTTTATAATATAGGCAACGACGGGTCCAAGGGCCTCTCCAATTTGTTCTTTTGCTTCACATGTATCATATTTTTTCTGTACATACCCATGTTACCAGTACTACTGCATTGTAAGAAAAAATTCTTTTCTATGCATAGAAAATTAAGAACGATGCATAAGGAAATAAAAAAAAATACTTCCTTACTGATAAAAATTTTACCTTTTTTATATTCATAATAAGAAAGTGCGTTTATCATACACAAGAAAAAAAAGTTGTTAACTTGACTAAATTTTTCAACCGATTAAATTTTTTCAATTCAAGTATTTATGTATTTAACTTAAATATACAAAATACTTGAACTTCAGCAATTATATATTTAACTATATATATATATATATTTATTTATTTAACTTAAATACACAAATATTTGAACTAAAGAAATTTAATCAAGTTGAAAATTTTAATCAAATTAACTTTTTTCAGTGTACAATCAAAACGTAATATAATTTTATGATATTTATC
>QKQZ01041549.1:0-18849 GCA_003595255.1 Solenopsis fugax
TTATTTTGTTATGCCATCTATTATTTACGCTGTACGGAATGTTTATTTTGAAAGGAAGAAGCTACACTTTCTGGTATTCGTACACATTTTACACGCAATTATATTGCGTAAAGTATCATTAATAACATTTCAAATTTACGTTCTTGTAGAAAATAGTTCTATTAGTTCAGGCATCTTGTAACGATACACAGCACTTACCCATTCCCGATGGTGAATGTAAGTAAGCAAAAAGATATCGGATTACACGACTAGACGGCTCGAGTGCTTCGGGTGTTTGCAGTAGCACCCCGAAGTGTGCCGACCGAAAAGCAAGGGCAAAATGGGCGAGGGTGGCCAAGCGGAAAAACGGAGGGAGCGAGCTACCTCGCGAATTTGTTAGGAGCACATGCAGCGTGACTGTTTCACTTCACCCTTGAAACTTATTCCCGAAGGGAAGACCACGATGAAACGAGCAAACACCACGCAAAAGCCACGGACATTCATTGTGCTTTTCGGACGCGTTGCATTTGTCAGTTTTAGGCTCAACACTTTATTTTCTTTTAATACGTTGCATCAAAAACTAATTAGTTTTGTTTCTACGTACCATAATTAAATTCTTTCTTAAGATCAAGATTAAATTGTCAAAAAGTTTTATAACAAAATATGAAGATTATAATTATGTAAGATAACATAATTATACTCATAATTATGGCATCGTATTTAACTTGTATATGTGTTTAACAATACACCCACAAAATAGTCGAATTAAAATTAAAAACGTTTCTACTTCATTTTTCTTTTACTTAAAACTTTCATACATATCTCTTAAACTAGAAACAAATAAAGTGACAACATTCTAAATCCTTTCTCTGCTGATTTTTCAAGTTTTCGCAGTAATTGAAAAAAATATAGAAAACATAGATAATAAAGTTAAGCATACTACTAGATCATACGGGCAAAATGATCTATGTGCATCGCAAAAGTGTCGACGTTGCGTTCCCGGAATAAAACTGCCGTTTCTTTCACGACTATAGAGAATAACGAGCCTGCGGAAAAAAACAGTAAAGACACGGTAATGTCTGGGGTGGACCGAGAGCTGAGAAGATCACGAGCGAAGGAGAGAAAGAATTCACAGAGAGAATTGGTGGGAGAAGGACGGTGAGAGGCTGTGCCGTGAAAGTGGCAGAAAGGTACAAAGGAAGAAAACTAGGCCGAGGGCACAAAGGGACGAGTAATCAACTCGCTGTGGTTGACGAACGTGACTTTAGTTTCTTACTTTCCACTGATAGGAAAGAGGAAATCCTTTTCCTCTAATGAGAGTTGCAGATTAAAGATTCATCATGATCTACAGAAAAATCGCATTGCACGCATGAATAAGTTTAAAATTCAATAAAGTTACATGTACCGAGTATATTCAGATTACCCAAAGAATCGCATTGTTGTTTGATGAACAGAAGATGTAAACTATGAATTGACTAAAAAATGTCGGTGGACAGCGTGACTTAGAATAATAAAGTATCTAGAATAATGACCTAGAATAATTTCATGCCAAAATAATTTGACAATTATAAAAGTTTGGAAATTACACTTATTTTATACATCTCGAGTCATCCGAGGAGTACAAGATGTATAAAAAAAAATTTTGGAGTACAAAAATGTTTCCATAATAAATTTTCTTGTTTGTTTGTTATTCTAATTTTTAGAAAGCATTTAAAGAATCGCATAGTTTTTTCTTCAGTAAATTTTTTGATTCAAGCATAAAATTTACTCGTTTTCCTTCGTTATCCGATTGTTTTCTCAATACTTGTATTCTGTCTTTCATTGACTTTTGGAATAGTTAATTTAAATTTTTAATTAAAATTATTACATTTTTTATAATGTTCAATGCAGTATATATAGCTAAATATTATATTCGTATGATAATGATATAATATGATATGATTTCAACGCGAGTGATTTTTACGTTGCGTACAATAATTATTTTTGCTCATAATATGTATTATAACATATGTTTTGTAGTTTATAATTAAATATCGATGTCATTATATAAATGTTAACGCGAATAATAAAATGGTTTCATCATTCATTTCATATAAAATTCATTTTATAAAATTTTCTTCATTTCTGTAATAATTACGGAATATATTTTTATAATAAGCTACTTCTTGGAAATTCTTATATTATTATTAATATTAAAATAATTCTTTAATAATACTCCAGTTAATATTATTAAAATATTTTTGAAGAAAGAGTGCGCTTTACAAAAGGATACGATAGTGTGATGTAAGCTTTACGAAACCAGCCGGTACAAGATACATATGCAACATTTCGTTTTATGTCGCAGAAAGAAATTTTAGACGTTAAAGTTAGGTGCCTCATCCTGCGTATTACACGCTGGAAATGTAATCTCTTCTCGCTATCCTCATGTCATGAGTTTTGTAAGAGATTCACAACAATCTCGTACACGCTTTCGTGTACGCTCATGAATGCTCGCACGAGTGTGTATGATGAGACGCAGGCGTTCCCGATTTATATACGTGCCCCTGTGCGCGAATTCGCACATATATACAATGTATTTCGCACAAGCCTTTGGCTCGGAGCTATTCGAAAGCTTTATTCGAAGAGACTCGCTTTTAACCCGCCCGGGGAAACTCGACGCCGGAGAAGCGCGATGGAATGTTGAAGCTCATATTACCGGTGCGTTTTCGATGCCAGTTTCGACGCGGTTGATCAGGAAAATGGGAAACGGATCCGATCGCTCGCACGAGGTTACCGGGAGAAAATTTGAATTTTGAATTGCGGTATAACCTCGTTGATGTTGCGTACATTTGTCGCCATTAGCGATAGCGAATGCGTTAAATGGAGCTATTATGGGATGTGATAATTACGCGATGATAAATTTCTTTCGAACGCGAACATTCATCAAATGTCTATGAATATATTTGCATATACACGCGGTTTCACTTTCTATTTTTCTTATTAAAAAAAAAATTAATTGTAATGTTAAATAAATATCTTGTAACTTGATTTCAAAGAATTGAAATCGAGTTACAAGAAAACTTTCTTACTTAGCCATAAAGCTTTAAAAAAATATATTTATAAGCTATTAAGCCTAAACAGTCATATTATTAAATCGGTGAGTGGAAATTTTCTCCATATATATATATATTTCATATGCACTTTGTTACGAGCAACCGTTAATGTGATACATGTAAATAAGAAGCACATTCATATTTTAATTTTCTCGAGCAAATTTAATATTTAACCTGTTAATTAATTAGGCTAGTTGTCCGAGATTTTCAGCGGTACAATTGGCAAATGATAATTGGACACGAATGAGATCCGCGTGAGCGAGCATTTATTTTAAATTACTTGCCTTTCTGCGATGCATATTTAAATAACCTGCAGTCCATATCATGTAGATTTGCGCTAATTTATTTCATGACTGTTTCGCATTAAAATAATTATATCGATTGGACAACGATCGGCAAGGTTGAATGACAATTAATACATTGATTTTGACATACGCTGTTATTAATTTGTATATGAACAAACGGATGTGAAACATATTTGAGCTTTTACCATAAAAATTATATCACTAGTAATTGTACGCGCGTGTATCATTTAATTTAGTTTCACACCGCAGTGAACATATAATTATATCGCTATAATTTTACAAGAGCATTTTTTCCCTACATTTATACTTTTGTATTAGCCAACGATTTTATTATTTGATATAAAATGTAGTAATAAATTGCAATAATTGTATTAAATTGTATTAAAGTTTTATAAATGTTGTCGATTTTATAGAGAGAAAAAGAGAGAGAGAGAGAGATTTAAGCATTGAAATAATTCGAAATAATCTAAAAAATTTATAATACAATATTTTGAACATGTACTTTAATTAAAATTTTGTTTTATCCATTAATTTATTATATTAAAATAATCATTCCAGAAAATAATTAATAATCTGTATAAACATATAGATACATATGTATATAATGTCAGGCTCAAATGGTATTTAAAAATTGATTGAAAATTCGTTATGCATATGTCGCGCCAATGCAATTGAAGCGGTAATTGTGTTTTCGAGCTTTAAAGTCCCCAACATCGCAAATTATGTCGATATCGCAATGTAAGTTTTTGTAATGTGTGCTTATTTGGTGACCGAGTAGTAACACGTTATTTGTCGAGCGTAATTAATCGTGTATTTTGTGTTTTGCCGTAGGTAATTAATTGTGTATTTTCGATTAATCATTCTATGATGAGATGCTCGTCTTCTTCGCAAGAAAGGAATTAAGATGGATAGAAAAAAATTGAGATTACGTAAGGTAACAACAAGATTTTAGAAAGTGATTGAATTAAATTAGCTATTTAGACCATCAAAATATAAAGAACGCAAATTTTCAAAATAAAAGTAATTGTCCAATTGAATTAATTTAAATATTTTAATAAAAGAATTAATGTGTCCCTGTTTAATTCCTGATTTTTAATTTATTGAATTTTTTGTGAGAGAGATAAATTTTGCATGAGTTAAAAAAGAGAGGTTGATCAAAAAGAGACTGGCCGACTCTGGAAAACGAGACCGAGAAAAGATACGAAGTATTACGTGAAAAAAAGTTGTGAAGCAAGATCCTTGTAATAAAGCAGAAACGTAGCGGACGGCAAACAAAATGCGCGCGAAAACAACGATGGATAAACGCTTGCAAACAGAAAGAAGAATGCGCATTACAGAGCAATAGACAGACCGACAGAAAACGGCAGGAATGGCCGTGAAGAGGAAACAAGAGATAATAGAGAGGAAAATTCATTTTTACTCATGCCAAAGGGAATGGCCGGGGCAGGCGAGCGAAGACAATCTCTGAATCTATGAAGAGAAGAGGGCCGTGAACAATGACGATATTAACGTCCTTCAACGAAAGCAAGAGAGATGGGATACGAGGGATTCTTTTGTCGAGACGAGGAAACGTAAAAGGGATGAACAGGAGAGTGGCTGAAAGAGTGGAAAGTGAACGAATGAAGATACAAGGAATGATGAAAATAATAAACTTCCGAACATTGAAAGGTCAAAACTTCCGAAACACGGAGAGTCACATAGCATTAAAGATAGATTTATGTTAATCCTTATTATATATGTATTTCACGAATTGACTCAGACTCTGAAATTTATGTGCATGTATGTTCAATTTGGGTCTTATGATAATATTTGAGAAAATATTTCTAGTTCAATTAGAAATTACATACATGTATTATTAGATATCTCATAATTTAGATTAAATATTATTTAATCCTAATAATGGATTAAATAATTAGGATTAAATAATATTTAATCCAAATATATAATGAGATAACATTAAATTCATTTAATATCCTCCCATTACTGGAATTAAGTAAAAATATAATTGCAATTTGCTCTTTCAGTAATGTTTTTGTAAATCGTATTTATACACTATTGATACTTAAAAAATAAGTAAATAACACTAGAATAATATACAGAAATTGATTATATAAATCATTTATAATATTTTTAATATCAAAACAATTATATCAGAACCTCTTAACCAGTTACGTAACTGGTTAAAAGGTTCTGATATAATTGTTCTGATATTACGTGACTCTTTCTCAATTAAGATTTCGCCGATAAGTAATGTTACCCTCAAACTACTCATTGACGAGCGTATACGAACGTACAGTGCACGTAAGTTGGAAGGTATTGAGTTATATTATTTTTGTACATATTAATTTAGATTTTACAGCAAATAAATAGCAATTTATGGAAGAGAGGAGAACACGAGACAAAGAATGACACGAACGAAACTACGAATGGAACGGATGAAAAGCTGCAAAAATTAAGAGAATGAAAATAGTGGATGATGCGGATCTTTCGTCTCATAGCGAATTTAATTAAGCATTTAGTCAACTATATATTATGCATACCTAAATATATGTACGTTCATATGCGTCTGATATCGTCTGATTTGCTTTGTCACATTTCTTACTTGAATGAAATGAATTCAACAAATGCGCGCGGCGTTAGAGTCCGTCTTCGCACTTTCTAAATTCATGTCGTCATTCTTGTCAAGTATTTCGTGTATATCATCCAACTGTGCATTGCTTCGATCGAGCATTTACCAAGTTATTTGGGAGTGCAAGTTTCGACGAGACGTTTGAAATATAGATTTACGTGCGACGTCATGTAATCACGGCAAGAACTTCGCGTTAACAACGTAACTTGGCAAAATTTACTCTATCAATATTGAAATTCGTGAAACTTGTGCCATTTCTGATATTAACAGTTTCGTCATATGTCGATGATTTTCAAAGATGTTTTAATATTCCAGTCTGTATTTTAACAGATTTTTAATAAGTTTGAAATAAATTTTAAACAATTAATTAAAATATTATGACGTAGCTTTCGAGTTATAAATAATTAATAATAAAATTTTTCACAATTTCGAAATCTCTCTAATTTTTAATTAATAAAACTCTTTAACGATTTAAATTAAAGCAAACTTTGCTTCCTTCATTTTTTTTTATTTATTCTCTAATCATTATTTTCATAAATCGCAGTAACATAAAGGGGTAGCTAAACGTTCAAATTTATGAGGAAATATCAGATGTTAATCTACCTTTTGATTAATTTGACATTTACTGTATCCATAGAAGATACTTATCCAGTCTGTCGGAGTATGTTTAACCACCCGATCAGAATTACAAAGCGCGCCATTAATTGAGCGAGCGGCGAACGTAATTGGGCGTTCAATTATGACGTACGGTTAAATCTAGGTTTTCGTCTCGGGAAACGGGAATCGATCGTGGAAACACGCGAGTTCCTTTCGCAGTTGACCTCGAATTTTGGATGTTACTGAAATATATATATGTATATATATATATATATATATAAATTTATATATACAATACACGTATATGTTAGATACATGTATGTATCGGATTTTCGGTCTTGCGAACGATCCGAAAGCCGTCGGAAACAACTTTACAGTCCACCCATGCCGTCGGAGCACCGCAATCTCGTGAATTGTCCGTCCGATTGAGAATTCGACGTACATCGCGAGATTTCGACAATGCCTCACATGGGCTCGGCTGCGTGCCGGAAGCGAGGGGGGCCGACGTGAAAATGCTTCCGGAGCCGAACGGAGCCCGTAGCCGGCGAGCCCGACTTACGAGGTAATTTCGCGGAACAAGTTTTTAGTTCGCGACTGGCAGTTACTCCGGGACACGAGTTAAGAAAGTTGCTCCTCCACTCGAATCTCTCCTGGCATACGCGATTGGGGAAGAGTTTCGTTTCTTTCTAACGAGATTACGAAAATTTTTCAAATTTTCCAGAAGTACGCGCCGGCGCCGGCGCCTCGGCGTCGATTTTCGCGCCTGTCTCTTTCGGAAAGGAAAGGAAATCGACGGACACCGTGCAATTTATACTGCGAACAATATCTCGACAATGAACCGACGATGCGCGTTATGGGAGAAGTTAGAAACGACGAATAGCACGTGCGCACAAATGTTCAGGGAATAAATGTCAGAAAACTTTCTAAAGAGACCATAGCTGCTTCTCGTACTACGGCTTTTATTACGATTATATTGCTCGTAGAATAAAGCGAGTATTAAATGACTATCTTATAAAGATCCCTTGTAACAGTTTTTAATGAATTTTAAAGAATTGTCAATCTTCATTTATGTTCAAGATTAAATAAATATTATTGTTAAATAAAAAGACAGAGCTTTACTTTAAGTTATTTCCAAATAACGTTAAAACGCACGTACGCACGCACACGCACATAAGCTTATTTTTATTATTATTTTGAGGATTAGAATATATATGTATATAATTATATATATGTACATAATTATAAATTTATATAACACCAATGGTTTCACGCTCGTATTATTAAAACAGTGAATAATTAAAGGCCATAAACGAGCTATCTTGGTTATACGAATTATAATAATTTATTTTAATCTTAAAATCAAACTGATTACGGAACGTACCAATCACTACCAATTAATTTATATATTTATTGGTACACTAGAGCCGCAACGTACGATTTGGGCCTCCTCTAGAACCGCGGATATGAATCACTTATAATCCTTATTACTTTTGTGATTTTTAGCGGCGGTGTAGCATCGTTGATGTGCCGCACTACATGCCCCAACATGCGGTTTTAATCGACGCGCGTCGAATATTATTGTAGCATTAGAAATTTCAAGAGAATGTAAATGCCCCGTCTTGCCCTCCTTGTAGACGTACATGCTGAATATATAACGTAACAATCTTTATTTGCGTAATGCTGCTATCGATCAAAGAATCAATATTCTTTAGACAGATCAATAATGAGAACCGAATCGACACCCGGTGCTGCCTCCTTCCGCCCCCTCCTATTGGTTCGTCTTCTTTGATCAAAAGGTACTTGTAATTAATTCTTTAATTAATCAAAGAAACAAAGAATGGAATTTCTAAAAGAAAAATACTACATAGATAAAAACAATCTCTCTCATTCCCCTCCATATTTTTCAACAACGATCCAAAAACGTGGAAATTATTTTCCCCTCCACATTTTTCAGGGGTTACACAATTTTCTATTTTAACGGAAATGTGAATTAACTTTCAGTATAGACATTATCAGATGCATACTACAGTTCATATAAAAGGATACGCGATAATTATTCGCATGTGTATCACGTTACCAATAACTCCATTCTTTCTTTTCTTTCCTTTTTTTTTTCTTTGAGATAATATTCTCTTACATTGAAAGAGATCATTAACCAACTTTTATAAAATTTGAAATTTATAAGAACAGATGTAACACTTAAAATATATAATAACGAATAGAATTTAATACATAACCATTCAAGTAAAAAAATGATTTGAAATTATCATATTTAATCAGTTTATATTTATTAGCAGAGGAAAGACAGAAGGTCGACTATTAGGTAAGGCTATTGCTAGAATAAGTTTGGGACGATCTTGAAGGAACCGTTTACTACCTGTAGCATGTGAAATTCCATAGATCATAATCGAGTGACTTTGATGTATTGATGTAACATGAAACTTTCGGGTATACATAAGAGCTAAATAATCTGTTACTAGTATATTTATTCTCAATAAAATCCGATCTTTATTCTTAAAACAAATGCCATCGTCCTTTCCAATTTCATTCTTTTAATCCAACTTTTTCATTCTAACTTTGTTGTTCACGAACCTTAGTAGGTTCTTCGGACATACAGGCTCTAAAAAATTCTCACCAATAACCTAGTGTCATCTTTTACAAAGGCCAGTCGGTCTTTTCTCCTTTTCCATTTCACCTCGATCCCTTCTAGCGATCGATGTCATCCTGTCGAGTACGCTTCTCCTTTGTAACGCAAAGAAACTTTTATGTAACTTTGTCAGGGTATGGTGCAGATGCAACTAAGAAAGTTTAATTACGTGTCTGCACTTTTCTTAAGATCAAGAATTATAGCTCGTCTGTTTGACAGAACATTTATGCTCTCCTTGGCCGAAAACGAGTATTTAGAAGATTAACACAATTACGTCAAAATTGAACTTTTCAAACTTTTCAATGAATTTGAATTATTTACGCCATACTCGTGCACTTTTCTGACTTCTTATTGATCTTACTTAGAAAACTGACGCGAAAGTTATTATCGTCTTCAATTTAACTACAAAAATTAAACTGCTTTAAATATTCGTATTTTGTCATACAAACATATTTCTTTTTATATTCTTTTAAACAAAAATAGACATATATAAACAAGCTCTTATGTTATACTAATTTAAAGCAATTAAAGAATTAATTTGATGTATGAACCACACTTAAATACTTGAATAACAATAATATTATTAAAAATTTGCAGTGTTAAAAAACTGAAAAAATAATATTTATATGAGAGAGAGAGAGAGAGAGAGAGAGAGAGAGAGAGAGAGAGATGTTGGATATTTCATTATTGGCATTTTGTATCAAGCAAGATATTAACGATTGTAAAGCATACCGATTGAATTGAAATAATTGAAGGAGTTTGGCGGAATATGAAAATTAATTTCAATAGATAGCCGATATATGTCCGGCAATAATTAATTTGATAATTTAACGATGAAGAAATTAACGATGATGTAATTAATTTCGAAGATTCGCGTGAGTAATTAATGTTACGACGGGTGTAATGCACACGCGTCGCGTGCAAAACCGACTTCACGCCGAGATGCACATTTGGATCATCCGCTCACATTAGATTATTAGTATCTGATTACTGTTGTAAATTAATTTCCGCAAAATAATACTATCCGATTGGCGGATTATCAGCAAATTCCAATATGCAAAAGTATATTTTCCTCTTGCAATGTGAATCACGATAAAACGTGTTCTATGATGAGATTTTTTTCATATGATGAGATCATATTTTCTTTTTATACTGACTTCTTTATTTTACGCTTGGCTTAATAACCGAATATTATAACGTGATAAAATATCGATCCAAGGAAAATTACATTAGAGATAAATCCTGAATAAAGATTGGCTTATATGTTAAATATATCTGCCGTTAACAAAAGATTTGTATATTTAACAAAATTTTTACAAGATATACATTAGATTATAACAATGTATATAATTTATATTAAATCAGTAATTCACTTTTTTTCAAAGAATACTCTTTAGCTGTCTTAAATCGATTGCATTCATAAATAATTAATATCCTATCTACATTTTTATTCTTTATTGCTGCTTTAAGAAATATATCTTCAGCGTTAAAGTAGATCGATTTCGGGGAAATAATTCTTTACCGCAAACACAATTTACATGAGACCAAAGCGATGCAAGAGGTTTCGCACTATAATTACCATCCTCAGATATTCATCGATTACTTGAGGGTTAATACGCCTAGGATCCAAACAGGAACGAGATCTAATCCGTTCGGGACCGCAACTGATGTAGAACGATAAACATGCCACAACCCTACATGTTCACTACCTTAATGTCGGTTGTTATATATATATATATATAATTGTTGAGACATTCGTGCGCGCGCGCGCGCGCGCGCGTTCGTGCGTGCGTGTGTGTGTGTGTGCGTGTGTGTGTGTGTGTGTGCGTGCGTGTGTGTGTGTGTGTGTGTGTGTGTGTGTGTGTGTGTGTAGTACACTATATATAACAATTTTGTCAATTTTTCGACGGTATAAAGATTTTAAAGACATTTCAGCAAAACTTAATTAAAGATAATCATTCATTGCAAATGCTAATCTTAAACATTCAATACTCCAGTATCTAAATTCCAAGGATTATTTCTTTCCTCTCCCCTCCCCACTCACTTTCATGAAGCACTTATACATAAAATTAAAAATTTTTCTTCTCAAGTGTCACGTACTATTATTTTCCTATCTTTAATTACTCATTATGGCACTCTGTAATTTGGAAAAATTGCTGCACACTTATAATTTAGAATGTTATAGGATATATTTACGAAAAAGAAATCGAAATAGAGAAAGAAAGCACAAAAGAGAGATGAAGAGAGTGAGAAAGGCTAACACTAGTTGTGGTAATGGCGATGGCGATAGCGATGGCGATAGCGAGGTTGCGGAAAGGAGAAAGACCTGGGTAGGGGCAGACCCGGGAGAATTTTCAAGCACGACGTCGCAATTACATCGGATCAGAGTGGAATATTTCATCCGGCGCCCTTCATCCGACGAAAACGAGAAAGACGGGGTTGTGCAACCAGCCCTGCTGCTTCTATCCTTTCGTTCTCCACCCACACCCGCCCTCGTACGGATTATTAACGGGCAATTTGCCGCGTCTGCTGCTGACTGTATTGTCTCTCTATTCTCTGGCCCTCCGTCGGTCGGATGGCAGGTCGTCTTTCCTCTTTCTCGCATCCTTTCCCGTCTTCCGCCGTATTCAGGCTGTCTCGTCGCCTCCACATCAAGTGGTTTTCCCTCTCGTTCTTCCTCCAATCGACCTTTTGCCCCTTCCACTATCCTCGTCGCGTCGCTTCATTTTAAGAGCGGTTCGAAGTTCGTTAAGATGGCACGAGCTGCGCGAGGTTTCGGTCACTTGGAATCCCTTCGTCTGCAGAACCCTTTTTGTTGTATCTATCTCTTCAAGGACATTTTCTGCTCCGTCTCGACAGGAAGACAGAAATTGAAATGGGGAAAGTGTAACTGATGAAGCCATTATTTCAGGAAAAAATGGTGACAATTGATCAGTCTGAGCACGCAGCATTTCGGAATTATTGATTCGTAGCTAACTTTAAGTTTTTATTATATTAAGCTTATATTATGATATATTTTAATTTATGTATCAGTGACTTGAGCTAAAACTGTATAAACTCAACTCGCCTTATGGAAAAGTTTCTTAACAAAACAAGAGTACAATTTTGTTTTCCGAGACATCGCATTCAACTAAAAATTTAAAACCTACAAGAAACGTTAAGATAACGATGAGATTCACGAAAACATAACGTTGAAACTTTACAAAAGACGATGAGTGACCTTATTACGAGGAAGCGTAAGTACGGCTTCTTACATTAATGATCCAAGAGATTACACAGCTCGAAGCGAAAACAAATACTTACAATGTATATTTAAAATGTACTTTCTTTACGTTTTGTTTTCGAGAATGTTTTATTTACGATAATGCAAAATATAAATGTCGAAACATTATTTTTTCTCTATTGAAATGTTATAACAGTCTATGCTTAAAAAGTAAAAAATTTATGAATATCATTTTTCTTATATTAAGAAATAAATATATTGTTCATCTCCTATAAAACGTACTTTTTTATTTCGATACTTACTTTTTAGTTATGTTATAAAAGATTTAAGTGTAGAGTTTTGCTGACGTGCTGGTGAAATTTGATTTGCGGCACTGTTTCCAGCAAAATCTATAAAAATCTATAAAAAAACACCTTCTTTGATTTTGAATTTTTGGCTGTAAACTAGTGTAATTATTTATTTGTTGAATTCGAAATATAAGCAACGAATAAGCACGACTTTTATCGAGATTATTATTACCGTACAAGCAAAACAGAATAGAAAATATATTCTGAAAAAAAATAAAATAAAATTAGTAATTTGTAACATAAATTTTCATAGTATTGGTACTTATCGCAGTTACATGACAGCAAAGCTTTGCTCCGCTTTCGTTCGTGGTCACTCGCACGTGATCCGCACGCTCGCAAAGTCTCGGAGGAAAAGAAACGATTCTTAGAACTCGCGAGAGTATTATCCGTCGGTTGTTTTCCCGCGCAATCTCATTTCCACCGTGACAATGATTTTTCCTCAAACTGAGATCATGTTCAAAAGCAAAAATAACTGACGCGAAATCAATTTTTCTCAACACAAATTTATTTATTTATTTGTTTATTATAGAAATTTATCATATAAATCCGTAATTAATAATTATATCTATTATATTATCTATGAAGCAGATTTTCATTTAAGTTCATCTTTTAATAAAAGAAAGAAGAAAACAATACGTTTTTTAAATAGAAATAAATATACATTCTACTTGCAGAATCCAAAATTACATTCTTGTTCGTTCAAGCTCACTATAGCATCTTTAATATCGTATTATCTCTTAGAAGAGAAAATTGCGACTTTATGTGCTTCATTTGCAAGACACTTCTTCGTTATCGTACCTAAGAATGTAACCGAGGTGCGAAGACCAGAGCACTAACGATTTCCCCTTCTTCCCAAGAGTAAGTGAACCTCTGAGGAACGAAACTGGTACTCTGAAAATGCTCTGCGGCGTGACACCGGTACTTGTATTTACGAGATATTCGCCGGGTAATATCGGACCTACGAACTCGCGTGGCGGTACACGTGTGCGTGGTAAGCCCGGGAAAAGCGAGCAGCCCCTGGCACCACTGGCAGCGCTCTGGTTCCGACTGCAGTCAGTAAGCCAGTTAGGCGGGGTATTTAGGAGGGAATTTGGCGGTCCTGAAGTTGTACATTATACTCCGTCTACGGCGGAGAGAGAAGAGAATCAGCAGCCGGTATATACGCAGGCCGGCTGCGGACCCAAAATCGACCATCTCCCCAGGGTTGGAATTTGTGGCTTGGTAAATTTAATAAGTCGACAAGCAACACTCTCCCTCGATTCCCACGACACTCGCTACTCATCGCCATACAATTTTGTTGATTGTTAATCGAGATTTCTCTTTTAATCAAGATTTAGAAAAATACAGATTTTTTTATGAGTTATATTTTTTTACATCGTACATAATTATAATTTTTGGAGGTTGTATAAAAAGTAAGATAAAAATTAATATCTTACAAGTGCATATACAATATTTGTATGTATATAATTAATTAATTATATAGCTAAACAAATCAATTAAGATTAAATTTATTAAGTTTAAGAAATCTAATTTTATATTTTCTTTTATGTGTAATTTTATGTTCACATTAGTTAATATAAGGAATATAAAGAGATTAAAAGAAAATAATTTTGATAAATAATGATATATATTTTGAAAATATATATTGCAAATATATTTTTGAATCTTTTGAAGTAATATAATTATTATAATAATCTAGAAAATCATTAACAAGTCTTTTTCATTGATTTTCTCCAAATTTTATCTCAACCTTTTAGGTCCTACTTTAATATTTTTATCATTCTCTTTTAAAACAGAATTTTTAATTCTACATTTTTTGATAAATCAACTGAGACGACTGGAAGGACGGAGGGAGAGAAAAAAGATCGACTTGATTTCGAGCAACTTTTCTGTTTTGTGAAGTGCCGAGTCGTTTCTACGATCTTAGTGCGTCGCGTCGTCGAGTTTGCTACAAAGAGCGTTGAAGTAACATAGTTCGAGATTCCGTTCGTACTATATCACGAGAGTTTGAAATCACTCGCTTGGTATTCGCAGCTCAATGATGTAGTCGGAGATACAATCTTGAAGCAGGAAGGGACTATGAGTCGACCGTCTTGTTTGCCTCGTCTTCAACGATACGTAAATGACAGACAATGGCTTTTCGATGATGAAACGAGAAGCGAAACTTGGATTCATTGTTTAGTCGACTAACTCGGGACTGTATCAATGAAGTAACGTAGAAGTGCATCTGTGCGACAGGTCGAACATTAAGATCGTTGTTGACCGATTCATATTACCGTAGAATAGACAATGTGTTACTCAAACATAACAATGGGCGCCATACGTTCGGACTTACTCTGTGCAAAACTAGAAGTGGGACAAATAGTTTTTCATGAAGAAAGAATTTTTGAAATGACGAGAAGGGTAGTTTTCCGAATTTAATGGTGCTTTGCGACGTATGTATTAGGTGAGAGTATTTTTTATTTCTTGTCTGGCAGAAATAGAAGTTATTCTGTGTAAAACGAAAAGTGGGACAAGTCGTTTTCCGTGAAAAGAGAATTTTTTAAGCGACGAGAAGAGTGGTTTTTCGGCTTAAAGGTGTTTTCTGACAAGTTTATTTGGTCGAAATGTTTTGCTTTCTGTGTGTAACACTTAAAGGTCACTGCGTGTAAAACTAGAAATGGGACAATTGTTTTCAAAAAATTGCTCTAGAAACTTCCAACTTCAACTAGCTTATTATTTTCAGAGCTGTAAAGTTTAAAAAGAGCTTTCGTGGATTAAAAAAGGTATAAAAAAGGATACAAAAGGAAAGAATTTCTCGGATTGCACAGAAATAAGATCAGATCGTTTCAATTAAAGGTCTTCCACGGGAGAAAAAGAGGAACCTGCTGTCTCCATTTTCACCGAGTGAAATGGACCTTTCCACCTTGTGCTTTCCTTTACATATTTCACGGTACAACTCACCCGGACACTGACGGAATAAAAGCGCCGGCGCGAGGGTTGGTTACGAGCGGTCAAACGTTTGCAGTACCGACAGGGGGGTAGCTACGAAGCCGAATACCAGCGAGCCATTCTACAAAGTAAACACGATGGAGCCAGCCAAGGTTTATCCTCGTCTGAATGCAACAAGCTATTTCTACTCGTCCAACCCTTCTCCTTTCGTTCGAGCTACTCTCAACGTTCCTTGTGCACAATTCGTGACAGTACAGTACGATAGTTTCCGGTACACTTCCTTCCCTGTTCCCCGTGAAAGAGCTATAAACGAGTTAGCAGTTAGCTAATAGATCCAAAGCCTAAAGTGGTAGAAGGAACGGTATTTATTTTGTTAGAATATATTGAAGATTCAAAAAATAAAAAAAACACTTCTAAGGTTTCTTTTAATTAAATTAGAGATAATATCAATATCTAGCTCGATCTAGCACAAGCAATATCATAATAAGAAAAGGTCAAATATATCGAGCAGACAACCGATGTTATTTGTGTATAATTAATAGTTTATTCAATTACAAGGACGTTTCGGTTTTACTTAATCATCCGCAACCATTTAAACAATTTTCAAATTTGCCTCTACATTATTATAATCAATATAAAGTTGAACAGACTTGACAAATGAAGTTTAAACAATTCTTGAATTTGCCTCTACAATATTTGAATGACATTATCGATATGAAAGATATAAATAAAGTAAAGTAAAATAAATAATAAATTAAATATAAAATAAGCCACATCACAAGTTTGACACAAAAAATATCACACATAGTATTTATAATAAAACCGAATAAGTCAATATGTAAATTTAACGTCAAAAAGATGAAACAAAAGTCCTCCATGTCAGCAATCCCCGAATTCTTTTAATTATTTTATATAATTCAGAAAACTTGTACACGAATCTTCAGTGTGCAGTTTAATATCGATATTTCAATTGTTCCAAATAAATTTTATGACAAGTAATGCACAGTAATACGCAAATAATCCGTGGAAAAGTCGCAGCATCCAAAACTCATGAAAAATGAAAGACATTACGGTATGTATATTTCCGCGAATAAAACAAGCGGCTACCATTTCGCGCTATTGCAGTGCACCTCTTGCTCGCGTATGCATGGAATTTTTCAATGGACGCTTCTCGAGCTGTTACCGGAGAACGTCGAGGATAGGCTATCACTTGTATCGCGTAAGCTATTCCGCAAACCAGGTTTATTTCATTCATTAGCCATATCGCGATATTGCGCCTTCGTCAACCGTAATGCGACTGATCATAGTTGCTTCAAAGCGAGAATTTCCCGTTACAAGCGCGTTGTTCCAACGCATTTGATGACTGCGTTAACAGAATGCGCCTTTAATGCCGAAGGTATAATAGTCCATTACGATTATAATTGCAATTGGCGAATCGACTGTGTCGTCAGGCCGTGCTGTAAACGTTGTTGACCGAGTTTTGCAAAATTCAAATAGTAATAATTGCTAAAATTAAGATATATAATTAATTTTTATCTGTAATTATTATATCTAAAAAAAAAAACGATTCTACGTCTCGCTGTGAACCTCTAAATATGATAAGTGAAATATAAATATCTCATATTAATCCAAACGTATATCCATTTCTACTTTTCTAAGCACGAAAATAAAAATAATTTCATGAGCATTTCTAATAAATCAAGTTGCGATAAATTCCGATTTAAAACATGTATAATTGAAGGTAATTTAAATTAGTCGTTATACAGCGTGTAACAGCGTAGAAATAAACGAAACAAAAAAAGAGAAAGAAGACAATCCCTTGCATATACCATAATTCGTTTCATTATATTCCATCGTTTTCATCGATTCATATTTCGAGGAAATACCCATGTGCTTCCAACTATTATAACCACAGATTTTTAAGGACGCATTACCATAATTCGAGAATATAATTTATGCTTGGAACGTTGCGACGTGTTATTATGACACGCGTATTTTCATTCTCCCGCGAGCAATTATGATTTGTCCAACCGACCATATCATCCGCTGAAACTGCAGTGACAATCATTCGCGATCTACATTGCTGATCGAACTCAACTAACGTAACGCTGCGTAACGATCAGATGCGTTGAACGACAGTAATGTAACAACGGAGTGATAAATCATTTCGTGCTACAACGACAATAATTTTTGTTCCACCGCCATACCTGAGGCAATTGCCAATCGCGCGCATAATCGCGTTAGTTTGCATTCATTGTACAAAATAATTCGTACAATTTGCATCGGTCTGCAAATGCACTTCTTTCTTTATTTTGTGAACGATTCTTTATTAGCAACGATTTGGTACCATCTTCATATAATTTTGTACTCATCTACATCAGCTTTCTCAGAAATTGTGTTAAAAATACAACTTATGCACTGTTTCATTAAGATTAATTTAAAAATAAGATATTTTCGGGTTCGAATTTTATACGTTTTAAATTCTTAATGTTTATGTAATTATAAAAAATTAATTTAAATAAATTGAAAACAACTCAATAAGTCTTTGTTAACTAATAAAATTGTCGAGTGTAACACAAATATTAAAATGCATGGAGATTAAAAATGTTTTATTATTTCGTTTTTATTTGATATTAAATTATCATTTATTTGTCTCAACAACCTTTACTTTTCGCTCGTTTTTTTGTGCTTTCTCCAATTTGTTTTGCACGAGTTTGACATTTATTTTTATTATTTTAATTTAAATAATTTAATTAAGTTATTATTAATTAATAATTTATGTTACAAATAATCTATGTCAAATTTATTAAAAAATCATTTTTCAAGTTTCACTCAAACTTTGTTAAATTATTTCGGCATTGCACATAGGATAACATTTTAACATTTTGTATAAATGTAAATTTTCTCTCGAATTAAAAAATGAAACGTAATAATTATAACTTATTCAAATACATGGTATATCTTTGTTTNCGTAATAATTATAACTTATTCAAATACATGGTATATCTTTGTTTATAGTTATATTAAATATTAAAACATAAATATTTATATTAACAAAAATAAAGATATAAAGAATAGCATTGAAATTAATATAAAATT
>QKQZ01041566.1:0-15841 GCA_003595255.1 Solenopsis fugax
GGACGAGACAGCATAATTGTAGTCGAACTTCACTTAGGTAAGTTCGTTCAACTTCTTAATTTTATATCTGTTAAGTTTAGTTACATAGCAGACATGTGTAAATTTACACATGAATATGTTACATAACACAAAAACTTTAACCAGCAGATTTTTTTACAAAAGTACACAAATCCAGCAGTGTAACAGTACATAATCCATTTCATTTTTTGGAAGAATAGCAAGAATATCTTCCACATGTTTGTAAAACACAGAGACATCGAATTTTAACTTTCTCAAACAATCTGTCTCTAAATCATCAAGAACAATATTAGCTAAAATCGGTGATAACGAAGGATAAAGGAGGATTTTCTCAAAAGGTACCTATTATAACACTGGTTCTACAAGATATACGTTATCACCGGTTTTAGTTGATATTGTTGAGGTATAGATACTATATTGGAAATGTACCTAGTTACAGGACATAGATACATTTTTTTTTAATTATCTAGGTGTAGATATAAATACGGTATAGAAGTACTTAAAAGTTTTAGTTATTTTTTAGGTATTTATTAAAAAATTTGAAATGTATAGGGCTAATGAGAGTAACAGCGCGGTTGTTGGTGCGCAAACAAAATCTTTTTATTCAAAATTTTTCATGAACGTTTCGGTCCCACTTCGGACCATCCTCAGCATAACTTATTAAAAAAACCAAACTGTGTAAATAAATTTTAGGCTCAACTTTAGAAGGCTACCCAAGTTCGATTTCGATCAATTTTTATAGATGCACAGTATTAAATGTAGTTGAATTAAAAAATGGTTAGTTTTCGAAATATTTAAATTTAGTTTATGTGGTTTAACCCTTAAACACACCGATACTGTAAAATACTGAAACACATTTTCGGGTCTAAGAGACTTTTTCAACTTTGAGAAGCTATAACTATGCTTACAATCAATATTTTTCAACAATTTTTTTTTGTTAATGAAAGTTCAGAATCTCAGAAATATGACTGCACAATCGGTATTGCCGAAAAATAATTTATTGTGAAGTTATAAATGAAAAACCATTAAGCAAAAATGAGAAATAGGTCAAAAATCCACTTTTCCTTTAAAAAATCATATCTTCGCAACAAAAAACTTTTGAGTACTTTCAAATACGGTGTTTTAAAGCTAAAGAGTCATACTTTCGAAAAAAAATTGCCATTGTCATTCCTTTACAAAGATATGATTTTTTTTAAAAAAAGTGGATTTTTAGATACCCAAAAATACCTCATATTCTCCTTGTTACATAACTATATTTATGTGACAAGGCGAATATGTATTTTTGATTAATTCATGTCTAAAATTAAAAATTGATGTGTTTCATAATATATTTCGGAAAAGCTCCCTTTTCTACAGCACTATATAGTATTCTAACTTTAGACAGAATATATACGAGTAACATCCGCGAACGGACCTGTTTGAACGTGTTTTGTCCAGCTTTTTTATGTAAAATATTCACAAAAAAAGTTTTACTCACACATTATGTTAGTCCCACAGACCCTAACAAAACTTTGCTACCGTGCCGTTCAAATTCTAGTTGACCAATAAAGTTGATCAACCATATCAATTGAAAGAGGAGATTTCAAACTATTCTTACCTCCTAATCCGAACCTCCTATTTTCTTTCGTCTTTATACAGTAAGCGTTCGAAGCTTCATATGGAGTCTCTCTGACCCATTTACGTGTTTAAGAGTTAATCAAGGGTTTTTTTAGAATCTTGAGATTTTATATTATTAGTATATCAATTAATTGTATGTGTATAATGTTGATATAATAAAATATTGTAATATAAGAAAAAAACAAAAATATAAGTTTTATTTTTTTACATTTAATTATATTACCAACATAATAAAAGAAGGTAAAATGTAATATTTTTAATTTTCTGTTGCGTGGTTAATAATTTTTACCTCATGAGATTAAAAATTACTTTTAATCTCATAAATTTCTCATCTTGCGTTGGGGCATTTGCTAATCTATGTAGCCTGCTGAAAATGTCCGATTAAAACGGTTTTCTTGAATTTTCCAATTGAGTTGTGAATCTGAATTTTCCAGTAAAACATATAGTACAACCGATACAATACAATACAACCGATTTGAAAATAATTATGTTTTAGTGGAAAATGCAGGTTCAAAAACACAATTCAATCTTACTAGACCGAATAGAGCTTTCTAATAGTTTTAATCGGACATTTTCAGCAGGGTAAGTTCATTTTTAGTATATGCAATGGTGGATTCATTATTGTAGGAAGACGAAATATTTGAGCGTAATGTTGATTAAATTCAAGTTTTGTGCGCTTGACCTATCAGTAATAATACATAGGGCTTTGGAAAACGTTTGGTATTAATGAACAACTATAGCGTTGGTCCGATTGCGCGGGAATCGTATAGTGTTGTTCTAATTGCGCGGGAATCATATAGCACTGCTCTGATTGCGCGGAAATTGCGAGAAGCTTGTAGTGATGCTTTTCACGTGTGTTTATTTTAAATATCGATTCTGCGCGGCTGTACTTTTAGAAGTATTTGTGAAGAGCAAATTGCCATTTGATTATTACAATTAAAATGACTGAAGCAAACGAACAATGGTCATAAGCTCGATTAGAGTGAGTTTTTCAGGGTGAGGATAGTGAAACATGACGAAAACAAGCGATCAACAGAGCTGAATCATGTGAGCTCTTGCGAAATAATATAATGTGTCGAACCCATCGAATAGCGATGACTTTCGATGAAAGTCCTTCGGACAGTTTCAATGTCCAAAACGAGGGCGATGTATAATAGTATTCGGAGAGTTACTGGTGAAGAACGGAGTGCAGCTTATGGTATGTGGTTTGAAGATCATGGTATATCAATTAAAACGGCAATTCGATTGATGTACTGTTGGACACTTCATCCTTTACATCGTAATACGAGTACCACATACAGTTGATACTCGTATCACGATGTAAAGGATGAAGCATGGCAACCAGATGCAGCAGTGTCATCAACTATTGCAGATTGATATAATTATTATCGGGAAATAGTTGTAGACCGTTTCCTAATAGATTAAAGTGCTAGAGAACTTATCAATGGACGAAGCTGCATCGTTCAAATTGATGAGGCTAAATTTGGTCGCCACAAATACCATTGGCCATCAAATAGGTCATTGGCTTCTAGATAATTGAAGACGAGATCAAAGATTTTCGCCTTGAAGTATGGCCTAACAATCAAAGATCTGCAGAAATATTGTTTCCTGTAATTCAGCGTCATGTAGTTCCGAGTATATTAATCGGAACAGATCAGTAGAAGGCATATAATCCACTTTCTGAGATTGATTATAATCATGAATCATTCGAAAGAGTTTGAGCGTTCTAAAAATATTCATACTCAACTCATTGAATCTATGTGGAAACTTATGCGACAATTTTTTTGTAGAAGACATTTCTTCTGATATTTTTGCTGATTATTGCGTTGAGTATCAATGGTGGTGATATTGTCAAAAGAAAGGTTGGATACTTTCCAATATCTTATTAAATCTATTAGAGACGCATATGATAATATGACAATAAACTATCAAAAAAGTTAAATTATCAATAAGATTATCAATAAATTACATTATTTTATCAATATTGTATATACAATTTCTTAATATATTAATAATATAAAACTGACACACAAAAAAGCTTTAAATTTTTTTCATACCAAAATCCTAAAAAATGTTAATTAAGTCCAGTAAATCAAATTTAAATATTTCGAAAACTAAAAATTTCCTCAACTTCGCATTTATGGATTCAATTACATTTATTTACTATTATGCATCTGTAAAATTGCATTGAAATCGCACTTGGGAAGCCTTTTAAAGTTTTACCGAACTTTATTTTACATTAAACTACTAATATTTATATAGTACTTAAAAAAATATTTAGATAATTGTTACGTTCTTTTTTAATTAGTAGGATTTCAAACAAGGATCATCATAGAGATATCGAATTTTTGATCCTTGTTTGAAATCCTATTAATTAAAAAAGAACGTAACAATTATCTAAATATTTATCTACACTGAAAAATCTTTAAGCGAGTGCCGAGGATGGCAGAATGGTATTATATCTCCATAATACAATCTTTTTCTCAAAAGCGGGTAATATAGCATCCATTTCATTTTATTGAATAACTTTGTTTATAATCAATATTTTATATTGAAACTTTAATGATTATATTCGTCAAAGTATTGTTTAACAAATTTTAGACTCAAAGCAAGAAAATATTGATTACTTAAGACATGATATCTAAAAATATAACGCACTGCACAATCGATGGATGAAAACAGTGGTAATAATATGGCCAGCCTAAAATAATTTTAAAAAATTGGTTTAGTTTAAAAAATACACAGTATTTTATTACAAAATTATATATTTTTAATTTTTGATTGTTCTGAATTTTCCTGATTTAAAATTTTCCTACGTTCAAAAACTTTAGACATATCATTAAAAATATCATTTTATCCCTGTTAAACATTAAACAACAAGCATAAAATGATATCTCTAATGTTTCTGAATATCGCCCTCTAGAGCAACAATCAATTATCAAAGAAATATTTTGATATGAAAATTTTATTATAAAACAATATTAACAAAATCCCATGTTATTATTTAACTTTTAGTACCGGAGGCGATAACACAAATTTGCAACCAATTCCGACAAAGCTGATTTTCATTTATACAGTTGTTTTCGTGTTACAAATGAAATGACCGTCAGCCAATGCATCAGCTAGACGGAAGACCCTCACAGTGTCTCAACAATGTAAAAAAATGTGTAAAATGTTGATAACGACAAAGCTGAAAATGTTTGTATTTACTATTGACTAGAGGCCTATATAAAGAAAGAAGCGACATTGAACCCCCACCACTATCTCCAGTAGTGTTCTATACGTATATATTTTTCGAATCCCCACCATCATCTTCAGCACTGCCATTGTGACCACTCCATATCAACAAACTCCATTTAATAAACGTCACGATTGATACTCATTACGATAGCCGTTGGGTCAGCTGTCAAAATAAATTCCATGTTCATATGTAAGAACTTTTATGGTGATATATCGATAATATCGATTTATGTTGATATGAAAAAGATTGAATATGTTTGACAGCTGATCTAACGGCTATTGTAACATCTTTTTATTGAATTGATATTTTGTTGAAAATATTAATTATGCATATGTAATGTACAAATATGTTTCCTATAGAAATAATTTCTTAATAAAAATGTCACTGCGTATTTATATGACAATCTCAATGTCAATTCTTGTGGTACCTTCACCTCTTGTTATGTCACCATGCATGAGAGCGCAAAATGTCAGCTCTGGGATTCGTAAACTTAAATTGCGAATAATTTGAAAACCATTATACCCTCAACATTTTTGTATTAGGATTTTTTTCTTAGAATGTTCCAAAGAATCCGCTCTTAAGAGGAGAACCTTTTTGGGACACCTTGTATAATAATCTGTACTTTAATGACCGTCAGCCGGACATATGATGGGACTAAGGCCTTGACTAACGCTGTCGAAGATGCACCGCGCTACATCTTTGATTGCGTCAGTCAAGGTCTTAGTCCCAACAGTGGTCCGGCTGACTGTCATTTGCATATATATTATTTTATTGAAACGCTACCGTAATTTCTCGCGACGCGGAATAGCTCGGTCTGAGTCGGAGAAATTGGTTCGAGCGAAAGAGAGAAAATAATTATTAGCGTGTTATTAAGTACTAAATAAGAAGAAAAATTATATTTCTAGAAGTTACATTAATTCAGACGATACACGGTACAATTTGGCATACAGATAATTGATACGAGGTAACGCGGGACGAAAATATAAAGATTGACGGATATCGTGTAGACGCGGAACCTGACGTGAAAGACGAGTAAAATAGACTTATTCGCGGATGAGACAAATAACAGGCTATTTACATGCTCGGGCTTCCGGAAATTTCGGCGCAGTGACTTCGCAGAAAAGACACGTTTGCGAATGAGCATCGGACGACGCGTGGCTGCGTGCGCGGGTCGCGGCGCGAGGGATTCCTCGGTTTTAAAGGTAATCGAAATGATTGCCTTGTAATCAGTAAGGAGTACCGGGACGGTCAGGTACCCTGACGGCGATGAAGGACCTTCACCGCCGACGTTCCGGTAATAGGTTGGAGATTATACAGGGCTTTCTTAAGCGAGTCGAGTACCTCGACTGCGGCAAAGAACCTTTACCGCCGGTTTGGCCTGAAAGGAACGGAGATCAGTATCGGAGGAGATTCGGATTTTGGATGCCGAATGTGCGAGCCGTCACCCATTATATGTCCGGGGACTCGCACATTCGACTCATTCCGGTAATTATCGTTTATTGTTAGGTCGTTGGTACAGGCAGGGAATCCTCTCCATTAGCAGCTCATATCGCGCGTGCGCGCGTACTTGTATCGCGCACGGCTTGGCTTCGTGCTAACGGCCGCCTTCGGCCGTTAGCTATCTTGTCCTCGGTGGAGACGTTGTAGGCGCAGCGCGCGCCTTCTGCTGTTTTTAGTCGAGCAGCGGCCTCCGGCTGATGTTATCGGGAACGATTTTAGGGGCGTTACAATATAAAATATAGCTAAAAAAATTTTCAGGTCTGTCGGTAATGAATTGTATTATTTTCCATCCGAAAGTGCAGTGTCGATGCTCATGTAATTCAGAATTCAGAATACTCTTGGTCACATTTTACGTTTAAAGAGAAATATTTTGAATGATACGTTGCCGTTGAAGCTGAATCTTTTTTTAACTAATAGTTTACACAATGAAATGCATTGTACGCGAAAATGTCGATTATATTGTCGAACAATATCATTAGCCAGCGATATGTTTTCTTCTTACAAGTATATATACCCAGATAGCCAAATAATTGCAAGTTGTTAGCGACTTGCCACAAATATTCTCATAGTTGTCAGTAAAGCAATAGAAAGGAGTATCCTATCGTCAACAATAGTTTCCAAAATAATACGGCAAGTTCTCAATAACTTATTAGCATTATATCTATCACAACTTATAAATGGAAATTATTGCTCACATGTTGCTGACATGTTGCTCACAGATTGCTATAAACAGTTTACAAAATATAATGGCAAGTTCCCAATAACTTATCGCCAATATACTTATCACAGATTGACTACAATAATTGTACCATATTTGCTCGATAATAAAACTCACAATCAGTATATTGATATTGAATTGACTAAAACATTTTCATCGCATTAAATAAAAGGCAATGTAATAACAATTGACGAGCAATTTAATCTGTGCAATGATTTGCTTTAGATTGAGTTTTCACGTTTTGCTATCAGGGTATTTTCTCGTCTTTCTTGAAGACGATAACTAAATTCATTGCCAAACTTTGATTTATAACACAATAATACTCATTCAATCTAGTTATGTCCTGTTTGTCATAAAACATTGTTAAATTCTAATTGGCACTATTAAAATACCAATTTTTTTTCATTGAGTCATTTGACCCGAACATATGTTACAACTAAAAATTTTAAAAAAAGAATGAAAAAATGGTTAAAATGTTCTTATCGTTAGTCACAGTAAAATGTTCAAGACATAAAACAAAGTCATGAAAGACCAGAACGCTCACTCACCGCATAAAAATGTAACAGAGAAACAAAATTTATTTTGGTTTAAATAGACTTGAACAAACCAATAGGATTAATTAGGGTTTCAACATTTAAATTTAATCAATATCTGCCTAATTAAATTAGATGAGATATTAAATAAATTATCCACTGTTTGAATAAAAATTTTTATATCTAATTCTTTTGTCTGATTTAGTAAAGAAAAGAAAAATTTGGCTAGATGAAGTTGCTCTAAGTTTAATTAAAAGCTTTCATTTTAAAAACCGCATTGAGATCGGTTCAAATTTCAAGGCTGTAGCCTTTTTTGAAACACGAAATTTCATTCGGCCCCACTGTGTAACGGTATACCAATCTTCCAATTTTAAATGGGGGAGGAGTGTATGTATTAAGATCCTTCAAGTTAAGATAAAACGCATATCCGTCTATCGCTTTCTCGATCAAAACAAAATGGAAGATAAAAATTGATGTGACGAAGGCTGCACCGAGTGAATGGCTTCTTTCTCCAAAAACTGCTCGATTTCAGATTCACAATATGACGAAGTGTTGACAGAGAAAACTAGTTCAACAAACAGAGGATGCGAAAGTGATGGTGAAGAAAAGGGAATCCTGTACTTTCGAATTGCACTCAAGACTTCAGGGTCTGATCAGAATCTCTCAGTTAAACGAGAAAAAACCCAGACTGCCCGCGGTCCTTACCAAACTTAGCGACGGTGAGAACGGAATTCAGAGGCCTATCTCTAAAATCGAATTTTCCCGTGAGCCCCTACCCGACAATCAATTGACTCGGCTGATAAGTAGGGGCCTTCACGTTCCCCAAGGATACCTACTTCCGAATCGGTTGGTTTCTCACTGTTTGCTGCGTGGTGATCGTGGGGGTTGCAGGTGTCGATCTGACGAGGCTTCTAGCAACTCACGAGGCCTACCCAACCTTAACTTCTTTAACAAATGATGCGCCGAAAAGCCATTCGTCGATTAGAACTAAATCAGCTTTAGATTTTGCCAGTAAATTCAAAGCTGGTTGTATAAAAGCCTGCCAGAGATAATCTATATTGGTGATCGGTTATAAGCTGCATGCCCTCAGCAATCTGGCTGAGCGTCGACTTTCCCTCCGCTAACAAAAGGTTACCTCGGGCTTTGTGAGGCAGGACAGCTCAGCCTCCAGTCAAGTTCGCCAAACAACACTGAGTTTAAGTTTTTGTAATAGTTTATTTAGCAATTCTTGAGTTACAGAGTTTCTTCACTTCTCGCACGCGCCTCGAACTTAGTCATAAATTGCATCTTAGGTTTAGTACGTTAATGACCACAACCAGCAGGTCATAACGCGATACTCGCGCGTGTAATGGATACTGAGCCTATCCTCTTATCCTCATAGCTCCCTTTTATCAAGGAACGGTCCGTATCGGCCTTGATAAATCGGCAATTTTTCTGTTTTCACAAGTAGGTCACTTGCTTGGCATTCCCGATATCGGTAGCCGTGTCGCGGTATCGGCATTCTCAGTCGCGTAATATCGCCTACTTTACTCTTAACAATTAATTATAACAAGTAATTATGCTTCATCGGCGGTGGCTTTGCAACACGCGACAGCTTTGGAACGGAGTAATACTGTCGCATTTTCAGATAGGTTCAGAAATTAATTATCAATGAAAGCCGATTTTGTATACGAACATAGATTACATAGATGGTAAATTAAAATTAGCATCGTGTCAAAAGACATAAATGCAGATTATGTAGAGCAAAAGAACGAAATGAAAAATTATTCCTCTGCAAGTTTCGTGGAAACACATCTGTTGAGTGCTCTTTCGAAGCAAGTGATTTCCAAATAGCGAAAGATATTTATGTACATGATAATGAAAATAACATAACGTAATAATATCGCTGATAAAAAAGATTTATCAAATCCACAAAAAGAACTAGATTGTAATATCTGCGAAAATTGGCGAGGATTTATTTATAAATCACCACAGGAACAATATTCTGTGAAAGAACGACGTAAGCCCTCATCTTTAGATAAGTACGGAATGGGACTATATTAAAATGGTGAGGGATCAAAACATTCCACTCATGATAATACATGTAAAAGTGTTATTAGTGGAAAAGTTATTAGCATTTCTCAAACTCGTGCATTTGATGCAATTTTTCATTTAATCGCAAGCAATATTGCAAGCATAAAATTTTACGAAGAAAGAAATAGAGATTTCGAATAACCGCAGTTAATTTAGCCATGTCGATATTGCATAGCGGAAAACTAACAAAATGTTATTGTAGCAAAAAAGCAAAAATTTTAATAGATCTTCCTAGCTTTTTAATAGCGCTTTGACAATGTATACTCGAATGATTTCTAAATTAAATACAAACAATAATTTGTTTTTTCTAATAAAATTATTATTTTTTACTGTCAAATTGCTCGTTTTTATTAAAAAAAATATATTAAAATCTTTTAAAATTCTATTTAAAAGTCTATTTAAAAGTCGATAAAAATAGAAGTGTCCGATTTAGATCAGGAGGTGGTCCGATTTGGAACCAGAAGTTCCAAATTGGACTGGAAAAAGCGTTTTTACATTTTCCATTATAATTCAACACAGGTGAAAGATACGTCAAAATGGTTTCAAAAAAAATGAAGGAAATTAAATTATCTTCCCAACAGCACCTTCGGTTTTACGATCGGACTTTATTTGCGTTTTATAGAGAGCAAAAATTTCAAATAGGTTCGACTTATCCTATTCTCCCCTACAAGCTAGTACTACCATCAGATGTGCCGAAAATTTTCACCTTGATCCATTTCTGTTGAATGTCGTGCTGCTACAAGTATTCAAAACTGCGTAAGGAATGGTTAATTTTTGAAAATTTATCCTGAAATGCTTTATAAATATGAAACTTACTTAGAACTAATGGGAACGCTTAACGTATGTAACATTCAATTGCTTCTGATACTGTAAAGAGGAATGTGTCGTGCTAAATTGTAAAGACATTGCACGACATTCTAATTTTTGATTTAAAATAGTTAATTATTCAGAGAACTCCGCCCACATATGAAAAAAAATGATTTTTATCAAATTGGATAAAGTTTTTATGTCGTTACTTTTAAGATGCTGATTAAGAATTTCATTGACCAAGACCTCAGAATGGCTCCATTTTTTGTTATAAAGCCCATAAAGTGCTCAAAATTGTGTTTACAGAAATGTTTTTTCTACAAAACATACCTCATACTCATACACATAATACATAGCGTGTGTGTGTGCGTGTACGTGTGCGTGTGTGTGCATGTCCTTTAGACTAAGCTCTTTTAAATTCTGCTTTGTTAAGAAGGTCCAAAAGAAGACTGGAAGATTGTAGGAAGGTTCTGAAAAAGTTGTTATGTCTCGCCGCGCGATTACAGGCAGTGGGCCGTGTGGACACGCGCTTATTTCCGACGATTTTTAATAATTAATATTTCGGTAACTATTGCGAATATTGAAAAATGATGCAGGACTTTTTGATTTAGTTTAATCCGCTATATCTATCCATAAACGATATCATATTTAATATTAAACACGTACTGTATATTCTACATACATACACACTCACGCACGCACGCACACACACAATACGTGTTATGTATATGAGTTTGAGTGATGTTTTATAGAAAAAACACTATTTCTATAAACACAATTTTGAACACTAGAGGGTTTCATAACCAAAAAATTGAGCCATTCTGAGGTCTTTATTAAAATTCTTAATCAGCATCCTAAAAGCAATCACATAAAATATTTAACCAATTTGAAAGAAACCGTTTTTTTCATGTAATGTGTGCGGGGTACTTTTTTTCTGAAACTCTATATAAATATGTAGCTAGCTTAGAACTATTGGGAACTCTGCAGATGTCGCAATATTCGACTGCTTCCGAAGAATACTCCTACTTTAGAGAAGAATGTGTCGTGCTGGAACCTGAAGTTAGCATATTTCTTATTTTTTTATATTTCTGATCAGAAATGCGGAACTTTTTTAAATTTGCATCAGGAACTGTAGAACTATGAAAAAGGCTACTGATACCATCATTGTTTTTTTTGTTATAAATAAACGTGGTACTAACTTCATAGACACAGTCCAATAGGGATCTCATTGCTTTGCATTATGGCACTATATGTGAATGGTGCTAAATTACCATAGCTACTTCAGTAATGCATCTTGAGGAACGCGCTGTCGATTTGCTTACATAACTGCATTACCATAATTTCTCCGCACGTGTTAGCACTGGGAACAAAGGTATCGAGCAAAGCTTGGTTACACTGATCTCCTTTTTCAAACATATCGACATGATGACATAGCCCAGGCATTTTAGGATTTTACTTCGGAAAAAATTCCACCCAGCTAAATTTTTGCACACACACCTTTATTTGGGCATTATAAACAGCGTGCAAAAAGTCCCCATCGATATCGTATTCGCTTCAAAAGTTATTCAAGGTCAAAAGTCACGAAAATCGGTTTTTCGTGAATATCTCGCTTCCTATTGGTTGTACGTCAATTATGGTTATTATAAAAATTGTAGATTGAACTATTCTCTACAAAAAATATTTTATACATTTTTCATGTACGAATAACCGTTTTCACGTTATACGGCCAACAAAGTGTCCGCAGAACAATAATAGCAATACGTTTCCACACCACCTTCGAGGTAGAATATAAGACGCGTTTTTTTTACATGGTTTCCCTTGTAGGCCTAATCCATATTTATAAAAAAATAAATAAATGAAATCAATTAAAATATACAGTTGGTCATGTCAATAAAGTGCTAAAATTGAAGTCAAGAAGGGTAAAAGTAAAAACGTGATTCAGTCAAGTTGCGCAAAAGTTTTCATAGCGCAAATAAAAAATGTTGCTCATGCGAATCGTTGCAGTCTTGTAAATGAATAAAATCATTCTTCCTCATCATTGTCTTCAATTTCAGACATCTCTTCTACATCTACTTCGTCTTCTACTTCTTCTTAAACATTTTCACTTTCCTCCGATATTAAATAATCGATGGTGTCAATTTGGTATTCTGCTTCTTCTATGTTAATATTGTAAGAAGTGTCAGCAGAATCGTCATCAGGAATGACACTCAGACATGATTGACCACGACAATGACCACAAACTACAGAGCATGGCAATCCCACTTTTCTACAGTCACAATTAGACCTACAACCTTTTGTACAATTACAAAAAATTGAGTGTTGAGGAGTACATCCGGCACAGGTGGTAATAAAGTTTTTATGGGCTCCAACAAATAATTATTTATTATCCATCCCCACTGTTCAGGATCTATTTCATTACCCAACCAAGTTTGTAAGTAATAGACGTGATATAGATGCTGTTGAGCGACTGCAGCTATTGGTGAGAGTGAGGATAATTTCACAGATGTATTGAATCTTGTTAATTAGCGAAGCTCAAGTTATCGATAATTATTAATACAAAATTCTGTGATTAGAGCTCCATACCATCGCCAAAAGAAAACGTACTCTATTATCCACAATTACATTACCATTATATATTTTAATTGATTTTATTTATTTTTTTTATAAAATATGGATTAGGCTTACAGGGAAAACCATGTAAAAGAAACGCTCCTTATATTCTATCTCGAAGGTAATGTGCAAACGAATGTATTGCTATTATTGTTCTGCGGACACCTTGTTAGCCGTACAATGTGAAAATGGTTATTCGTACATGAAAAATGTATAGAACATTTTTTGTAGAGAATAGTTCAATCTACAATTTTTATAATAATCATAATTGACCTTGAATAACTTTTGAAGCGAATACGATATCGATGGGGACTTTTTGCACGTTGTTTATAATGCGTAAATAAAGGTGTGTGCAAAAATTTAGCTGGGTGGGATTTTTTCCGAAATAAGCCTCTTTTATGATCTAATATGCCTGGGCTAATAGTAGTCTGGTCGATAATCCGGTGGAGACTTCTCGTCTTGACGGCGGGTTCGCCGGGAAGAGATTGGAGATGATCAACCATGAAAAGGATGGGAGTGACGGTGAGACACAAAAAAAATGGGTGAGAATCGCGAAAAGTGACGGTGTACTGCGACAGCAAATACGAAAAAAAAACACGTGGTATGTGTCACAAGCAATAACAAAAACAAACAGTTGCATCCCCCCAAAATGCACCGAAGCAAAGGTAATTTGGCGCCGCATTGTAAAGGAATTTTGGCCACTTATTTTACTTGCAGATATCAAATGCAACTAGAATGCATCTAGGAATAAATCTTAATCTATGGTAAAAATTTCAAAGTAAAGAGGACAAGGTAAGTGGTTTACTTGTCAGATTTGTACTTTATCCCAGTCAAGTTCATGCGACATATTTCTTCTGTGTTCAGAAATGACCGAATGTTGATCTATATTCCGATTTATGTGATTTTTATGCTCACTAATTCTTGTTTTAAGCAATCTTTTTGTTTGGCATACATATGAATAAACCTCACAATTCGTACAATTGATTTTGTAAACAATGAGGGAGGATATCTTTATAGATTTTAATAACTTTACTTAATTTAATTTATTAATCCCTGTGTCAGCCATACACATTGACAGGTCTACTTTAATAAGTTTTTTTAATTTCTCTGATAATCTTGGTACAAAAAGCATAGTAAAATATTTTTTTTTCCTCCAGAGTCAATAATCTTATTTTTAATGTCATATAATATAGTGTATATAACATTGTTATTCAACTGCTTAAAATTAAGGTACAATCGTTTTCTAATAGCTGAAGAATTTAAAGTCAAAGGATACCTATTATTCAGAAGAATATAAATAACTTTATCAAATTTCTTTTTATGAAAAGAGGGATGTGACAGATTAAACACTCTATCCACAATGCCCATTATTGTGCTTATCTTGTGACGAATTGGGTGACTAGAAAAATAATTAAGTTAACGGCCTAACGAAGTAGATTTTTGGTACCAATCAGGGATAATAAAATTGTCTCTTTTAATAAGAGTAAAATCTAAAAAGTTAAACCGGTCAATGCCCATTATTGTGCTTATCTTGTGACGAATTGGGTGACTAGAAGAATAATTAAGTTAACGGCCTAACGAGGTAGATTTTTGGTACTAATCAGGGATAAAAAAATTGTCTCTTTTAATAAGAGTAAAATCTAAAAAGTTAAACCGGTCCCCGCCAATCTCCAACGTGAATTTTAGTCTCGGATGATACGAGTTAAAACTTTTCAAAATCGAATCAACATAATTTTTATTGACATCGCCATAGCGATGTCATCCACGTATATTAAATAAAATTCAGGAACAAATTGATGTTTATTAAGAGAAACATGTAATACTAACAGTAATATTTAAGTAGTAAATATTACTTAAGTAGTAACATATGCAGTATTACATATGCCTAACCTATACAAAATCTGTAGAATTTTTCCAATTGTATAATATTTCACATTTGAACGGATTTGGACAGGATTAAAAATTACAATTCAAATCTGATCAAATATGTGCGGTTATTGACCTTACAAAAATCAATATTTAAATACTACTGCGCATATATTATTAAGTAATATTTAGATACTAATATATTTCATCAGTAGTGCGAAAAAAATCACATACGGCAGTAATACTTCTGTGTAATTGTCAATAACACGGCTGTTATGCGAGAGCGCATTTGATATCACCGCGCGCACCGATCCCTCCCCACCAGAGCGCGCCATGATTAGGCGAACCGATACGAGCGCCGTGTGTGTGTGTGTGACTTGTCTCTTCTTCCGCAACCGCGGACGCGTGCGTATCGTTGTTGTACGACCAGCGTGAATTCCGAATAAAGTTATAATAGTTTGTATCCGTACACGGCCTACACTGCATTTTCCTTACTTACGATCCCGCACCTACACAACAGAGAATTGGCGACGAGGATGGGATCCGCGAGTTGCTAGCGGGGAAAGAAGAGCTTCCTACACAGTACTGGCGGAAGGCTGGTACACACCACGAGGTATCTCGGAGACCGTATAAAAGGCGTCCCTTCAGTTTTCTTACAAAAAAAGGGCGTTTTACGGGTCGAGAGTGTGAACAGGTACGACTTAAAATTNTGGTACACACCACGAGGTATCTCGGAGACCGTATAAAAGGCGTCCCTTCAGTTTTCTTACAAAAAAAGGGCGTTTTACGGGTCGAGAGTGTGAACAGGTACGACTTAAAATTCGCACTTGCAAAGAAGCGACAGAGAAATTGCGTCGT
>QKQZ01041580.1:0-13499 GCA_003595255.1 Solenopsis fugax
GGGTATTCGTAGAGGGTTTGCGATCGACGAAATCGACCCTTCCCCCACGTCACGCGCTTCGCCTGAATTCTCTTCAGTTCCTATCCGCCGTTGTCAGCCGGTCCGCATCGAGAAAACCCACACACAATCGCGGCATGCGTGAAACACCGAGCTGCGCCCCGGAAAATTAGGTCATCGGTTCCCAACGCGGTTCGACGATCATCCAATGCGCGAAAATTTGGCAAAGCGTCCGTGTTCCTCCGAGAGCTCACTTTGCGAGTGAGAATTCTCGACACAGAAAAAAATTAGTTTATTATCAACAGTTTTCCAAATAGGGTAAAGTCGCCTGTTATGGGATAGGTTCCTAATATGAAGTAGCGAGGTTTCTGCTACATTAATAAACGCTTGTGTGTGTATGTGGTTGGTACCATCATGGACTTGTTACTCTTGGGGTGAAATCTATAATATTTAGTAGAAAATTTATTATTAGATCATGCGTGCAGTCGTTGAAAAAAAATTTTTGTGAAATTGGATGTTGTCAAGATTTATTGAGATGAGTCTTTAAACCTTGTTTATTATAAAATAAACAAACATTTGATGATAAATTCTGCATGCAGTAATAGAGTAAAGTCATATTAATAGAAAAGTACGGGATGTGATGATTTGCTTAATTATAAATATTAGATTTGGTGAGCGTGAAACCGCAAAGCGTGGAACTCGTAATATGAGACACTCAAAAATCCCCATTTATTACAGCGTATTCTGACTTCGAGAACTTTCCAAAATGCTATAATAAAATTTTTCATTGAGAACTTACGACTTATGAGGCTTGAAAGTTATGGTCTTCAACATTAGCAGTGAGACTTTAAAATATCTCGAAGAGAATAGATTTTGGAGAAAAACGTTACGAAAGTTTTTAAGTATCGAAAGAGCTATTTGATTGGTCAACTAGATTTTGAGTCTAGAGTCTAATTTGAACCTAGTAAGGTCCAAGTCGATAAGATCCATCTCATATAAAAAAAACCTTTGTGTCTCATATTAGGAACCCTTTTTTTGAATTAGCAAAATCGGCAATTTTGATAAAAAATTTCATATACAATAAAGCATAACTATTCTGATTGCTAACTTTTGGCGAGGAAATAAATATTAATTAAATATTGTATATTTACTATAATTTGGATATAAAAATAGGAGTTAATGGTATAAATTAAATAAATTATAAGCCTTTAAAAAAAGATATCTCATATAATAATAGGCAACTTTACTCTAAGTAAGAATACAAAATCTTTTTTAAAGAGTTTGATAATATTTTTCAGCAAAATATTTTATTTCAATATTACCCTTTCAGAAAGGATTTCTAATAACAAGACCAAACATTAAACAAGACCTTTGTGATATTCTATTAGAAAAACATTTTTCAAATTTTCTTCAGATTAATCTATTGTTAAATAAAAAATATGATAAGATTCGCCACAAATTTTCATTATCTAACCTAAATCTGTCTGAAAAAATTAATAGGGCAACATCAAGATTATTTTATTTCAGAATTTTTTCATTTAAGAATAAAATATTCCTTCCCCAATAATAATTATGATTGCCCCTATATCAATCTTATTTCATAAGATACGTAGAAAAACAATAAAATTAAATTCAAAAATCTAAAGAGCATAATAATTATTTTGATAATAACAGCATTAACTCTTAACGGTCACTGGGATCTATTTGATCCCAACGAAAGTTTCGGCCAAGTTTTCTCTATGTTATTATTTTAATATTAGACTTCTGTTGTTATATATCGACAGTTTCTTCTAAATTTCTTTTATGCGAGGGTGCTGCCTGAAACGTGTCAGTTCATTTTCGTAAATTCATTTTCACTCATAAAAATTGAATAAAGATGAATATATTTTTCTTGATAAAATTATACAAAATTTTTTAATGTGACCAAGTTATGCCTGTTTACACACGGAAAAAATCCATTTAAGTAAATATTACTTTTAATATTTACTTAAATGGATTTTTATTTATCAATAAATCTATCATAAATTCATCATTATTCAAAATATACTTAAAATTCTAATTATTTAAAACTTCAATCAAGAATATTAAGTTACAACAAAAATTCGATTTCTTATTTTTCTGCCGTTTCTTCGGTAAAATTTTATAATACTTTTCAAAAGAAAATAAATTGAACTTTTCAGTATATAATAAGTTATTCTAAAATTTGTGATGAATGTATTTTAAGACTATTATTTAATATTTTTTATTAAAGATAATTACCTCCAACCAATATAAAAACCATATAGCGTACATAATAAAACAAAGAAAATAAAGAAAAATAATAATTAAATATAAAAAAGAAAGAGAGAGAGAGAGAGACTTATATGGATAAATAGAGAGAGAAAGGGAGAGGAGGAGCGAGGGAGGACGGGAGAAAGGCAGAGATGAGTAAAATTCCGGAGTATTGTTCGGTGTATACTTGGGGTGGAAGACTGACGGAAGTTGGCGTGCGACGTGCATCACGTGCGGCGTAGCGCAGAGGGACGGCGAGCTAGGGTATAACGAGGTTACGAAAGCCGCGCCGTAATGAATGCCAACAAGTCGGGAAATATTGTCCCGTTCTTTTCTTTAACGCGGAGAGAAGAACGATGGCTGCCGGGTTTGCTCTCTTAATTTGTTTGTAGAACGCACACTCTTCTCCGGACGCGCCGCGCCCGTCCGCGGTACTCGGCGAATCTCACTTAAAAACACGTTGGTACACGGGGAGGACTAGACGAGGCTTTATGCATCGCAGTGGCTCGCGCGCGGATGAAAAGAACTGAAATAACAAATAAACGCAGCGCGAGAAATCGCGCTCGGGCCCCGCCGAGTGATCGCTATAAAGCACCGCGACGACGCGTCCGCCGCGCGCAATAAATTATTCCTCGTTAACGAATCGATGTTACTTCCCCCCGGGGCGATAATTAACGACGTAAGAGCAATTATTACCGGGGGAATGGCGGTTAATTATAAATCATTCCCCCGTTCCAATCTCGCAGATGCCGCCCGCGACCTCGAGTCGAAGGATTTATCTCGGAACAATCGGGCGCGCGAGATTCGTTAACATTGCCGGGGCACCGCGGCGATTTCTCGGAAGATCCGATCGTTTTACCGCGCACCCCTGGTAAAACTAGATCGCCGACGATAAATCTCGTCCGCGAGATTAAAAGCGCGTACGGCATGCTAACGCTGCGCCGAGCGCGCGTCTCAATTCGATTTTCTTTGGGTTAATTAATTCTCTTCATTACGCGCGATCCGCGGAGGGAATACCACGAGATAATGGACACGTCGTGATTCTCAATTATTTCACGAATTGTCGAACAAAATTCGCCAGAATTTATACGCGTAAAATATAAATAATCTGCATCACGTAATGTAAAGTAAACTATGTTTTACGTGTCGTCTATGTAAATAATGATGGATCATAGAAGTTCATGTATATTTCAGAAAATTATATTTTATTCTTTCTTATTTTTAATACTATGTATTTTTATTTTATCAATACTAAAGTATTCGTAATCAGATATATTAACAAATTTATAACTTCATGACTTTTTCTGTATTGTGTTGATTAGTTCAATTTACATTGCTAATATTGTCTACATAAAAAAAAGATTCGTGTAAACATGACATAAATAATACATAAATAAATGTAAAATGTAGACGTAATCTAGAAATTTGTGGTATAACACTGTTGTTGAATAAAATTATCAAATTCTTTAATCCTTTCAGTCACGTAATTCGGGAGATTTTCGCGCGGATTTTTACATCATGCATGTTACAGATTTTCGGATTCGCTAAAATCAAATCCGCTGTCAGATTTTTAAAATTCAAAATGGCAAATTTATTTTGAAAGTTAAATCTATTCGATTCGTCATATTAGACTCGTCATTTTGAATACAAAATTTTAATAAAACATTTTAATAGAAAATTTAAAATTAGCAGCTCTTTTATGATCAATGTATAAACCTTTCAAGTTACCGCAAAATTGTATTTATTCGTAGAAATTTATACTTTTTCAGCTTTGTATTGCGAAAAGTTGAAAATTCAATCTGCAAAAAATATGCAAAAAATTATATTTTGTTCTTTAGAGTATCTATTTTATTTAAAAAAAAAGTATGCGTTTATTTAGTTGAGGTGGAAATGAATTTAACCTTTAAACACAGTATTAGTTCTAGGAGATCGTGTACGAAATTTCGATCACTTACTGTATGAAGAGAGAATGAGATAGAAAATTCTGGTTAGGGAGAGGGGGAATTTAAAGTCTGCACTATCGATTGCAACGTTGATTAGCTTTAAAACTCAACTAGAATTCAAACGGCATGGAAGTAAAGCTTTTTGTCATCATATTTTTCTTGTTATAATACATAATTGTAATTTTAAACGGAATGACAATGCCATAATATTTTCTTAAATGTAACATTCTTTAGCTTTAAAACGCCATTATAAAATCCTTAAAAGTTTTTTGTTGCGAAGACAGGATTTAATTTAAAGAAATAGATTTCTTACAAATCTTTATTTTACAAATCTTTTGTTTAATGGGTTTTCCTTAATAACTTCACAATAATTTTTCGGCAACGCCGTTTATAAACTTTCATTAAAAAAAATTATTGAAAAAGTATTGATTGGAACCAAAGTGACTTCTCAAAGTTACATGGATCTCCCAGACCTTTGTGCTGTATTTAGTTGGCATTTTTGGATATTATTAATTTGTTTATAACAACAAAAGGGTTCATAATATTGAACAAATGATCATAGGAGAGTAAAGACTGAATTTTTAGATACTCGAAAACAACAAAAAGTCCAATAGTAGGTATATTAATAAACACTATATGATAATTTAAAAAAGAAGATAAAAAAGGTGTCTCATATATGACACGCTGTGTCTGAAAGGGTTAAATAAGAATTAATTTAGATATAAGCAAGATTATCATTATTTCATATATAAGCAAGAATATAATTTATGAAGCAGTAATTGTCAAATAAAATATAATATAGTTTAAATTTGATACCAATGTACTTTCTGCGTACATACCTTACAATACTTAAACAATTTCCAAATTAAATTTTGAAAGCTTCTTGCAATGCTTACAAAAGATCGTCTCCGGTTTCATTTGCAGAAACGAGTTAGCGGAAAAAGGGCGCGATTAAAAGAGGAATACGCGCCGAGTTCTCACCCGCCTTCCGACGTGTATAAATGTACTTAGTTTGCACAGCTTACAGCGTACGCGGGACGAGGTCCGTGTAAATATTAAATGCATGTAATACGCGTAGGGAGACCGCGCGCGGTAGACGTAATTTTACCTTCCTACGTAAGTTTACCCACGGGCAGGAACCTGCGTACGCGAGTGGAGGGCCGGGGCGATGGGCGGGGGAGACAAAATAGACCGTAATGTTCGACGAGCGCCGGTAAAAAGTGCACCTTTAGCTTCATCGAAACGAAATAAAAGGCGGCGCGAGTCCCACGTACGAGGAGAGGAGCCGCGTACGTGTGCGTCGCGCTGGAAGCGCAATATCGAGGCGCATCGGCCGGCGACCGCGGTGCGCGCCCCCCTCCGGCCGAAAAGGAAAAACAACAAAAGGGATAACGTATCGAGACATCGATAACGGGAACGGACGAGCAGCGAGGAACAAAATGGATGGAGCGACGGGAACGAAACGGAACGGAACGTCCTCGAGAGCGGAATCTAATTTAAGAGCCGCTCGTAAAAATCACGTATTTTCGGATTTTGTAACTCTGTCGAACGACGACGAGGGGGGGGGGAGAAAGAAAGGGAGGCAGACTGTTTCTAAACTGTTAGTTTTACGAAACAGACAGTCCACTCGATGAATCAACGAGGAAATGTTTTCTCGATCGGTCCGCAAGGCGAAAAAATAAAAAAGAACGCGACGAGGAGTTACGAAGCGGTCTGCAGTCCGTGTTTGCTCCACAAGAGAGATGCTTGTTCTCGTAAATTATCGCAAACTTATTGGTCTGTCTTTCTCTTTCTATTGCCGCGGCGTTCCGGCGAGTTTGCACTCTCGCCGAAGTTGGCACAGGATAAAAAGAAATGCGTCGCGCCACAGTCGTCTCTCGTTAAATCCTCGCGAGAGTCAGGATAAGCTTGCCGCGGAGCGAGCGAGCGAGCGAGTGAGAGAAAGAGAGACGGGGATGGCTTTAATTAATTGAAGAAATAATTAAAACGTACGTGCCAGCGGCAGGCGCGGTCTCGTCAACGAGCTCTTTCCATTCCGCGCGATATCAGCCACCGTTAATTGTGCAAATTGCGCGGAGGTTCGCGTGCCGAATTCGCCGAGCGGAATTTATCCGGTCTCTCGCGGCGCGAAATGCGAGAGAACATTGCGTCCGGCGACCGAATGCGACGGTGTAACGAGTGCACTCGGGCGAGATTCGGAAAAATCGGTGGAATTACATAGAAAGAAAGAACATTCTTATTTTAAGAATATTTTTAAAATGTATGTAATGTAAATAAAATGAGATTATATAGCGCTAAATATGTATAACTGGCTTATATGAAAAAATTTTGTATAGTTTTATTAAGAAAAATAATTTTCATTATTCAATAATAATTTTCATGAGTTGAGAGAAAAAAATATCGGATTTTAAATAACATCTTCAAATCAGGAATTAGATTTTTTTAATAACTTCAAAATAATTATGTTGTACTAAGAGATGTAAAATTGTCAGCTTCAATACGACAATCATTTACGATAAAATTATGGTAAAATGATAATTTATTAGTAATTTTGGTCAAATTTATTGAGTTTGATAGTTTTATGCGCAAATAGGCTAATTATTTCCCACATTAATTCATAAAATAAAACAACATTCTTACCAATTGTATTCTCTAATTGATGAAATCAATTTCCTATAAATTTTTGTCTCCAATGATGAGAATGCGCGACCACCACTGTTATGAATGACAATTTTGTCTCTGATAATGAGTCATATAGTAAACAAGAATTAGAGAGCAATATAAACTGAAAATTTTTTACATAATTTTTAATTTTTATAAACATTTTGAAATTTAGCTTTCTGTTTTAATACTTATTTTATATTTTTGTTAGATATTTTACCGCAATTACAGAAAGTTTATATCGTTTTTTATATGCAATTGTAAATTTAAACGTTTTTGTTTTTTTGTTCCTTTTATTAAATTTTTCAATTACATATCATAATTATCGTTAAAACATTAAGACATTAAAAAAGAAGCTGTAAGTATAATATATGATAATATGAAAAATAGAAATTAAAAGATATTGCACTTTCACACCTTTCTTGTTTTGAAAGTCATAATAAAAATTTTTTATTTAAAATTTCACTAGTTACTGTGTAACTAGTTTCCTAATTACAATACTATGTATTATATGTAGCGTATGAATATACAATTAAAATAATTTATGGAAAAATGAGTTAAATAAAATGTTTTATTTAAACATGTTATAAGCTAAAATGCCCCTTTCAATATTCATATCAAAATTTATTTCTGAAATTTTTAAATTACCACTAGACCAGCTTTTCAAAATTACTAAATAATTTACCGAGTAAGTTACCGTTAGATTAGTCACTTTCATCTCTAATTACGCTTTCTATATGACTTGTAATATTAAAATAAAAATATACTATTTTGTTAAAAGAATTACCCATTTTCATAAGGATGAATCCATTTGAAATCACGTACAATCAATCATATATAATTTTGTAGATAATAATAGTAGCATTTAAGAAAAAATAAGTTTAGATTCTCAAACCTCCGCCAAAAGTTGTTCTGTATTGTTCATCCTGAGTGCTTTCATTTTATTATCTATGCTTATGAAGAAATTTTGTATAGTTTCTTCAAAAGAAATGTATACTACTCAATATATATTATTTAATAATAATTTACATAGGTTGAGAGGAGAAAAATATACTACTCAATATATATTATTTAATAATAATTTACATAGGTTGAGAGGAAAAAAATATTGGACAGAAAATGACAACATTTTCAAACAATAAATTAGAATTTTTTAACTATTATAATCAAAACAATATCATATTATGCTCTTTAGATGACTATTATAATATTGAAGTAAAAATATAATATTCTGGTGAAATTTAAGATTATTAATTTCTTTAAAGAAGATAAAATAATACAAACAAAATTATCATTGTTTCATATATAATCAAAAATATAATTTCTTAATTATTAATTAAAATTTTATCATTATTAAACAGAATATATTAATTTTAATTTAATATTAATTTTTTGGCACTGTTTTTTTTGTGTATTCATAATTGTTAATATTTTCATCGTGGCGGAAAATATTGATTCCGATAGAACTTTCAGGAATACCCGGAAATTTGGCTTGAAATCCTTCTTTGTAATTTTCTATCTTTGGACAGTTCCTTTCGTCGCGATGGCTATCGTGCAAAATATACAAATCGGGAACGTTTAAATTGGTCGCGTATCAATATTGACCGGAAGTTTTCCCGGCAAATGGCACTATTTGAAACGAGATAAAGGCTTCAATGCTGAGAATTTCATTCGTTAACGGTTTCTACATAGAGAGAATTTTTTCTTAGAATTTATTCTCAAAATCATGCTAGTTGGACAACTATAACTTTCATAAAATGTTAATAAAATTTAACCAAACTATTTTGTATTTTATCGTAGTAGATACGATAAAAATAATAATCAGAGAAAATTACATAAAAATCTTCAAAATTCCATGTTGCTCCACGATATGTTGTTCTTACTACCATGATTTTGAGGGTAAATTTTAAGAGAAAATTTTTTCACTGAGAAAAAAAGAATATTTAGTATTTGTGATTATAATTGAATGTTAAAATAATTATGGTTAGCAGCTCCAATTTTATAGTTCTTATTAAAATTTTAGTAATAATAATATACAATAAGGTACACCAACAAAAATGATTGAAATTATAATTTGAATATAATGGGTATATAAAAAATAATTTATAATTATTTTAAAGACAATTATATTTAAATTATGGTAATAAAACAACCTTTTTATGTCAGTGTAAGTTATTGTATATTATCATTACTAGAATTATAGTAGTAACAACTATAAATATAGAACTCTACATAGACAAAACGATTTCTTCAAACTTAATAAATTTTATTGTATCTAAACAGATTTGTTATTTGGAATGGTCCAAACAATCCAATGTTTGAATCGATAAGTACGATTATTTAAATTTGAAACAATATATATCTTCGTCTTAAATAAATTATTTGTTTGAAACAAAAAATATAATATATCAATATATTTTGCCATTTTCATATAAATAACTTATTTGTTTCATTGTTCGTGTACTTATTGTAATCAAATAATATATTATTTGGTTGAAAGATATTACTTCAAATAATAGTGTTATTTCTGTCAAATAATAGAGATTTTTTTAACGAAACAACACACTTTTTATTCAAACAAATAATGTTTCGTATAAGCATATGTTATTTCAATGAAACAAATTTCAGTCAAATAAATAGGAATACTGAATCTGAAGAAACCTTTTTCTCTGTGTAACTATATTTTAACATTTAATTTCTTATTATTATTAATTATATGTATATACATACACTGAGAGAAAAAATTACTAAATTTAAATAAATATGTTATTAGTATTACTCTCAAATAACTTATTTACTTCAAACAAGTAAAATTATTTGTTTATAGTAAATATTAATGATTTGATATAAAATAGTTATTTGAATAGTATTAATAATATATTTATTTAAATTTAGTAATTTTTTTCTCTCAGTATATATATTGTTAATATTTTAACGTTCAATTATAGGCATAAATACTCAGTGCTCCGTGCTTTCATGTATTCTTGGAACAATTTTCACTCACCTGTCGATGTAGCCGTCGCCGTCGCCGTCGCATGCCTGGAACAGCTTCCGGACGCGTTCCTCGTCGCAAATGGAGCCGGTCTCGCTTTCAGCATCCGCGGTCTGCGACATCTTCTCACTGGGGCCCGCGAGTCGCGGCCGTCTCGCAACAACGAACGGTCATCGGTATCCCTGCCGATCCCTGCCACGTGNACGCGACGCCTCATTTGTCCGACTTTGTCTGCCGCGAGCCGCCGGGAGGATCAATTCGCGGCGCGCCTCCTCGCAAACGCTCGGAGGATCGGGACGCTCTCTCCCGCGCGTCTATCTATCTTGCGACGCGCGACGACGCGTGCCGCCCGCGCGAAGGGTCTCGAGGCATTGTCGCGCGCGACTGCACAATTGAGAACACGCGTCTCGCACGAAAATGCTGAAAATAAGAAATAGTATTGCAAAGTAACGCAACGCGCATAAATGATACAAACGATGCTACTTAAATTGATAATGAGAGATTTATCTTTAATCTTTAGGTAGGTAGATAGAGCGACCACAGTATCCTAGACAACGAAGAAATGTGAAAGATTGAAAACCTTGTTTTGTAAAAAGTAAAATCAAGTATTAAAAAACAAATGAAAAGGGTAGGGCTCAAATGAATAATTCAAATTAGAAAAAAATCGAGCTAAAGAGCCGTGCTGGGTGTTGTGTGCAAAAACAAAACCATCGACAGAAGTGAAGCAAACGTTTCGACCTTTAATAAATAGTCTGCCTCAGTGTATACAAATCTTAGAATCTATAACAACACACAATTACATTATACATTTTTGAACAATATTAACGCGTTAAATTAATCAATATTTAAAATCTTACCAAGAATGAATCTGCGGCAAACCGCTTACATAATCGTCAAAGATCAAAACTCGGTTACACAAGATGTAACGGAAATGTCTTAGTCTAGGTGGTCTCTAGGAACGTGCGAAAAGACATCATTAAATTAAGTATTGTCTACAAGTCTTAAAGTTCACTTTTTTACATTTCTCTATCTTCTAAGGGTTTAACTAATGTAAATTAAAATATAACATAATATACTAATAAAAAATATAACAATAATAATAGCATTTCTGTGGAGTGTTGTCAGTACCCTACCTACTTATGTAACTTTTTACTACCTACCTACTTAAAGGTTGACAGGGGTAATAACTAGTTAAAAGTCAAGTAATAAATTTAAAAAGTTAATAACTTTAATCGTAACTCAATTTTTAATGATTTAATTTTTAACTAGTTATTTTTGAACCACATATACTTTAATTTATTAATTTTTCTCTTAAGTTAAAAATGTCTATGTAAAAGAAAAAAAATATAAAAGAAAAAACAATATTTGTTATTTCATATACAAACTTAATTTACAAATAAAACATTTTTTTCGATGACTCCATATTATAATTCTTTTGAATAATCTAGTTTTTAAAATTTACTGTTGAATTGAAGTTGGTTGACTTGAAACTTGAAATCGGTTTAGCCAACACACACTTCTAATTAACCAATTAAATTCATTAATTGCTAATTGTAAAATTTAAAACTGATTTTATCTAATCTAATTCTTTTATTTCTTTAATTTTAAAATTACTTAATTGTTAAAGTGTTAAATTTTACATAAATTATAATTTGCAGAAAATGGACAAGAAAAATAAAATAATAGGATCAATTTTAAATTTTGCAGTTGAATTATTTTTAATTAACCGATCAAGTTAATCGAAAATGGGCCAATCTTACAACCTCTCTCACCAATCTCTGGTTAAATTAATCAACGATTCGCAGAAGTGCCAACAATAATTTTAACCTAACATTTCTTTTGTGTTGTGATATGTGTTATGTGCATTATAAGTAATATCCGATAATTATTAGAAATTATTAGAAAATCATTCGCGCAATAAAATTAACACAAATACAAGTTATGAGAATATTTTCCTTCCTCTTCTAATGACAGACTGCATTTGGTTCTCACGTTAGCAAACGTAATGGCTGAATCAGTCGATTAGATTAATCGGAGTTGGTACAACTGGTACAAGAGATCCTTACTAACTACGATTAACTTTATTGGCCGATTAAATTTAAGAATAGTCAATTGCAAAACCTAAAATTGAGCATATTATGTTTTCCTTGTATATATTTTGCAAATTATAATATATTTACGTAAAATATAATACTTTAAATTATATTATACTTTAAATTAGTAATTAATTTTTTAATTAAAATAATTAAAAAGATAATAATCAGTTTAAGCTCAATCTTATTTGTAAAAAAAAAATACTTAAAGATCATAACGAGCAAAAAATTTTGGGTGAATAATTAAAGAATTATTACATTTATTTTAAGAGTCTCAATACAATGCCAATATCGTGAACGTTTCGACCTTCACTCAGTCTTCATTAGCATGAAAATCAATAGATGATAAAGAATTTCAAATATTAAGCATTATTAAACTAATTCTAAAACAATGTAATGAAGAAATTAATTATTAAGAGGTCCACATCGTCAGTCTAAAGTTTACATAATTAAAATTCATCAATGTCAAGCATACGTTGTAAAGTTCGCAAGAAAAATAATTAAAAAATTAAGTTAGGAGTAATCAGTTGCAAGTTCTGCACTTGGCTATTGTTAAATTTAATCAGAGTTGAGTAAGTTAATGTATATTTAACTAAATTAAGTTGAAGTTAATGGTTTACAAAATTAATTTACAATAGTTACGTTAAGATTAAATTAACTTGAGTTAAATTAAGTTAATTGTGAAAAGTTATTCATATAAAATTAGAAATTCGTAAGTTTTTAAATTACTTAAAATAATTATAATATAGATCATCAAATAAATTTTATATTTTATTTTCAAATTAAATTTATATGAAATAACAAAGAAATATTACTTTATTATGTGAAAATTTATTTTTCTTTCATCATTTTTTTCTTTTACAAAGATAAATTTTTAACTCAGTGAAAAAATTAATGAATTAAAGTTTATGTGTTTCAAAAAATAATTAGTTAGTTAAAAATTAAATCATTTAAAATTAACTAAAGTTAAAAGTTAATAACTTTTTAATTTTATTATTTAACTTTTAACTTTCTAACTAGTTACTAACCAACCCTAAATTTAATTGAGATGGTGAACCAGCCCATTAAAGAATTTTACTACAAGATTAGCCAAGTTTAGTAAAATTCTTCGATGTCCTTGTTGTCCCACGATTACCGCGATTCTGAGAATAAATTCTAAGAGAAAATTATTTTTTTTTCTTGTACCATCGTTCACACACTCCCAATTCTTCTCTTTCCCCTCCCCCTGTGTTCTCTTCCCCTAATTTTTTCCTCTCACCCAACCCATCTCACTGCTATCATTTATCTTTATCTCCGAGCTTTCAAATAAAGAAAAGTTATTTCCCGTAATATCAACAAAAAACCTGATTAGAGATCGAGATCGGGACGCTCAGTCACAATTTTTCGGATCAACGGCGGGGAGATCGCGCACGAGATTGTCGAAACGAGCGTCCCGATAGCGACATCATGATATCTCCTACTCACCTCGCTGTCGCAACCCCGACTGACCCTTTCCGGATCGGACTGGGAGGACGAACTCGCGCCGCCGGTCGTGAGATCGGA